>JASDQU010880738.1:34960-49147 GCA_032191745.1 Picea mariana
TCTGCAAAACGTCTTCCCGTGAGGGCTTTCACCATAAGGGGACCACTTTGGAGTTCATCCATCTTTACTTCTTATCAACCATGACAAGACAATAATGAGTCATCTTTACATCAAACAATATTGGGTCCATTACCCAATCCTTTGTGCTACAGGGCTTTCTTCAAGGGTTGACATCAATGACAACCAACCTTAATCAACAGTCTCCAGTTATGCTATCTTAGCTGCCTCATCTGTGACGTTTTTACATACTATATTTCCTCACAAGTGAACCCGTGTTGTTTGGAATCATCTTTACCTATTCCATGGAACACATGTAGTCTCAGCGTACTATATTGATTGGCCATCTTGGGACCAATGTTAGTTCCACTCTTCTAGCTGTTATCTTCTGGATCCTTCCACACCACTATTTCTTGAGGTAAAGTATTAATAACTTCACCTTATCCTTCACTCGCGTCATCACTTCTTTCCTCTTCTTCTCGCTCTTCAAATTATACCTCTTCACTATCTACTAGGTGTTATTCTTGATTAAAAAAGTGAAAGGGGGGTGAAACAAAGGGGTATTAAGACCATCTTCTCCTGAAATTTCTTGTGAGGGAACCCAAAGAGCCATCTAACTACAGCTGTGCAAGACCATCCAACATTATTAGTTCATCTCCCCCATAACTAGGGGAGCCTAAATATTCCTTCATTTTTGGCACACACACTTTTTCACCTTTTCTTCTTCAGGCTGGTCCACACACTTCCATTGCGTGAATCATCTCCTAGTCCTACCTGTGCACTGACACCTCGCATAGAGTCAATTTCCCTACTCAGTATGAAAATTCTCCATGCACCACTCACTAGGCTGCACAACATACTGCCACTATGCCAAGATCCAGAATCAAGATCCATGTGCATCATTCCTTTTTCCACGAACAACATCTTGATTCAAAGGGGGATCTCTTCTAACATCCTCTTTTTGGGACCTTATTCAAACTTTCTTTCAACTTCATTGAAAGAATCACTATACTCTATAGAAAACTCAACAATATATCCTTCCTTTATCTAGGAAAACTATAATTCAATGGACCGAGTCCACTTGTTATCCAATGCCTTTAAACTATCAAGCTCGGATTGATCCCATACTACCGGCTCTGATGGTAGCAAAGCCAAATTAACTTCTTCTTGTCTTTTTAACCAATCATGCACCAAACATGGAAATTCTGTGAAAAATAGTTCATGTAGGTTAGAGTAAAAATATCTACCTTTCCTTTCTTTCATGTTCACCCACAATCCTTTCGTCTCTCGTAGAGAAAACTTGTCCTCTTTTTATTCTATCCAGTCTTGAATTTCCTCTTTAGATGGACGCCACCACATTTATCTTTTCCTCCATCAATATTAACAAGACTTCAAGTCCCGACAATGGAACCATTTTTTTTGGCTAAGCTATGCAGTGTTGTTGCTTCAATACACGCATGCACATGCATTAACCTTCGTAACACTAGGGGGTTTAAGACCCAGGGTTCGTCCAGATTGTGTCCAACAAAAAACCCTAAGCATCGACATATCAATCCTCAAACGAGGTCAAGGACGGTCTCACCCGAGATGCAGAGAGGATCACATATACCATAAGGTCTTGTGTTAGGGATAGAGGATCGAACACAACTAATAAAACTTCAAATAGAATCCATGTAACTCATATCCGATAAGCTAAAACATACTAAGAATTAAAACAATACGTGCATAGGTGTTACTCATTCATCAAAAACACATAATAGAATATAAATGCCATATCTTTATTACTGAATGTATTCCATCAAATTAGAGATATACAATGTGCTAAATCACTGAGTTGCACAACATAAGACTTCATTTCATTACTATAAAAATAGTGGGAATAAAACAGAATGCGCCTTGTGCTAAATGTTAAGACTAAGACAAATACAAGACACATGATTCTTCTCTGTACAACATAGGATTTCCATAGACTAACTCAGATCTCCAGTACTGATTCTTTTTCTAAATTCTCCAACCCCTTTTATGATCTAAGAGCTCTCTTTTATATCTTCTTTTTCTAAGGAGGATTGTCCTTCAATGTTATTCTCCACTCGCTTGCATGATCTAAGGGCCTTCCATGCTTTTTGCACCTACTAGGGCTCCACGTAGGTTCTCTACATAAGGGGAAATCCTAACTTCCCTGACCAACTCATCTTCTGGCCACCCCACATCTTCATCTACTGTTGGGAGTAATCATTTTGAGAGATATCTCGATGATTCCTTTCTTGCTTCCAATGGGATTCTTCTTGTTTTTCGATGCTACTAAAAAAACTCAGACCGATGTGCCTTTGACTTCCTTTAGACTTGGCGTGTTGCTTAATAATACCTGGTCTGATGCATGCACTATGGAATTCTTCTGCACATCTACTTAGGTGCTCGCAAAACTATTGGATGAGCGTGCACAACTTTAGTTTGTGCACATGTGTAAAAATGGACCCAAAAATTTGGGTGCCAACAACATGCCAGGTATCTCCATGGTTTAGGAGGTTGAAAATAATCTAACAGTCTGAGCAACCATTTTTGGTACCCTCAAAGAAAATTTGGTCAGGACTTAGAATCACATGAAGCAACAAGCAGATCAGGGTCGTTCAGAACATCAATTCGTTGAAGTGGACCAGATATTTCTTCGTCTACAACCTTATAAGAAGACTTCACTCAAAGGTTAACACTATTAAAAAATTGCCCCCAATTTTTATGGTCCTTATACAATCCTTAAGTGAGTGGGGCTCATGGACTACTAGTTAGCTTTGCCCAATCATTCTAAGATACATCTTGTTTTTCATGTCTCATGCTTAAAGAAAGTGATTGGAAATAAGTGCCAGAATCAAACTAGTCTCTTTGAGTTGGATGAAGAAGGTTTCATTTGGTTGTGGCCATAATAAGTCTTGGACCAGCATGAGCGTCATCTTCGTTAGTGCACCATCAAGTAAGTACTAGTTTAGTGGAAATAAACAACTCCAAAAGATGCCACTTGGGAGTCAACTACCATCATGTAACAATTTCCTCATCTCAAGCTTTGAGGACAAGAGTGTTCTTCAAGGGGCAGAGCATGTTAGGGACCTAACCTCCCTAAGCCCTCACATAGGTAGAATAATATAATTTATATGTAATAAAGGATGACATTAGTATACAACTCCTATTGAATAATGTGAACAAGTCTAATGTAGGAAGATTTAATAGAAGCTTCTGCTTCTAGAAAGATCTTCCTCTAGAATGTTCTTTAGAAGATTGAATCCGTATAAATATGAGTAAAAGGTATGGGAAAGCCTTGTCTTGAGAATTATTGTAATAGAGATTTTTTCTGCTAGAGGTTTCCCCCTCAAAGAGGCAAGTGTACATTGCTTTCACTCAATAAAGGTATTATTGTTGATGTTGCTATTCTCATTATTTTGTTGTTCCATTGGTATTTGCTGCAATATTTTTGTTTATGCTCATTATAATACATATGGTACCTTATAGAAAACATTAGAAGTTTTTAAATTTATCAAAATGAATATGGGTCATTGATCTTGAGATCAAGTGCAATGTCGACCTTCGATTCATTAAACTCTCCCAACTCCATTGGCCTTCATTAAAACATGAATTTTGACCTTGTAGGTCGAATCTAGCTCTACAATCCATCCGATTGAATCCATTAAACATCTCAAACATTTTTGAGGCAACTAAATCTCAATTTTTCCCATGAATATGAGGATTTTGATCCATTTCTCCATTGTTTTTCCCCCAAACTTGCTTAGGCCAAAGTCTGTAACAACAAATTTTTCCAAATTCGCATTGGTTCTTGGCCCATACGGGTCCAATGTTGAACTATAATATTTGATACCACTCTGTAACATACGCATCCCCTAGCCAGGTCACATCACTTGCTAAAACAACCCAATAAATTTTTTTGATACCAAATCTAAATGCAAAAATAAAAAACAACATGACATCCAAGCTCATGCAATTGTCTATGCTACTTAAAAATGTAAATGCAACTACTTTAATTGTGCACGATAAAAAATAAACAAAAATTAACAAAATTTAGACACATAAATAGATATTTGAATGCATCATT
This sequence comes from Picea mariana, assembly GCA_032191745.1. Taxonomy (NCBI): domain Eukaryota; kingdom Viridiplantae; phylum Streptophyta; class Pinopsida; order Pinales; family Pinaceae; genus Picea; species Picea mariana. The sequence continues at coordinate 39,054 of JASDQU010880738.1, forward strand.
CTATTCACAGGTAGCATTTAACCAAGATAACTCAAAGTAAATTGCACAACAACTATATCAACATTTAACATAAATTAATACAACAAATAAGAACACTTATCTTAAAAAAGTATGCAACTCGTTGTAGAGGATGGACCTTCCTCCCAACCATAGAACTGTTGTTCCAGTTCTCAACAACAAGTCACCCCCAAAATGGGGCTATGAATCCACAAGAGATGGTGGTCCCTAAGGTTGGCTAATGTACCCCTCTCAATAATCAAATATTCACAGCTAATTCCAGTCCATCAGATCTCTTCCCCAAAACCTGCACAACCCAAGGAATGGAATCACCCTTCACTGCTCATATTCCCTTGGGCCTTTCCACTCCCCTCAAGGGATTCCAACATAGGTTGGATTGGAAATCTCTCTGTTGGGACCTTAGGAGTTATACAACTACAACATGAATTCACCCAACAACAAAATGCGTGTTTTCCTTGGAAAATTTTGAATAACAAGGTAATCCCAGGCACACAACCTCTTTCTCCATGAATTTTCAGCTCTAAACAATTTTAAAACTTTCCCATAACAACTGGCTTCAAGATTCAACACTCAAAACTTCTTTGTTGCCCAGAAAACTCCATGTAAACACAATTCTCCATGCAAAAACGTGAATGAATAATTTTGGTCTCCTATAACAGAGAGCTATAACACATGGAAAGATCTTGTCTATAGAACCATTGAATACCCTAACCCTTGGGATGAAAACAAAAACAAAACAAACAATATCTATTTCCGTGCAACTGTGCCTCCTGTATTCAAGTTGTGAAATTACTACAAATTTCTTCCTGTTAAGAATTTCGGCATTCTCTCACTGCAGTATTCTTCATATAAGAGTGTAACTCTGTAGGAGTAAGAAAAAATAAGTCTGGATCTTGTTGGCACCATTATTTGAGACCTATCCCATTGGATTCCTCTCTTCTCCCTTATTGCAGTCATACCTATCATTTTTCAACAATTGTTTTTGCTCATGGACCCGACCCCCTTCCAACACCCTTATTTGGGCCTTACCCCATTAGATTCCCATCATCACCCTGATCGTTGTGATACACTTCACCCATAACCCATTTTCTATGTGGTCCCACCCATCCCTTTTAGTTTTCCCTCTTCCTCATGGCCCACACCCGTAGCCAAGACTTGGAAGCTTGCTTCAATTCTTTATACTCTAATTTCACATAGACCCAACAAGAAGTGAGACAACTCAGTGCCAATTTTTCCACCATTAATAAAAACATGCATTCCTCCATTGATGCCAAAATGGACACTATCAAACATGACCTCACTACCCATATTAAATCCTTCAATACCAAACTTGCATCCTTCACTACGATGATCTGTGACAAGATGCATATCCCTGCAAATCTTCCCTCCTCTAACCCACCTTTGCAATATGAAGGTGAAACTTCCTCTAATTCCTAGACTTTTCAGCCCCATCACTTTCAGTGTGACCTACGCCTTCCGCGTGTGGATGTGACCAAATTTGATTGCTTGGATCCCACTAGCTAGGTAGCTCAAATGGAACATTATTTCTCTTTGTATGTCATTACAAATGTGTTGTACAAACTCTGATATGGTGTTCTCCATCTATATCAAGAACGTTGGCAATGGTGGCAATGGAGAAAAAAATGCCCTCCAAGGGTATGTGGCTTGGACACAATTTTTGGCAGAGCTTTATGAACGCTTTGACACTGACACCAACCATTTAGGCTGTTTGACAAAGTTGAAACAGTCTGGCATAGTGGAAGAATTTATAGTTGCTTTTGAGCGATTGGATTTCCATACATAGGGCACGTTTGATGATTTATTTATTTTTTATGAGAATGTTTTATCAGTGGCCTCAAGGATGAGATTTGTGCTCATGTCCTCATGGCTCGGCCTCAGAGTTGGCTGGAATATACTAAAAGAGATAAGGAAGCACAACAAGTTATCTCTTATCAAACCCGAAAACCCTTCTTTATTCCTCACACTAAACCAGTCACTCCCGCTCCTCCTTCTACTCCACTAAAGATATAGAAATTGACCAGGGCAGAAATGTCTGAACTCCAACTCAAAGGCCTTTGTTATAATTTTGATGAAAAATGTTTTCCCGGGCACAAGTGTAAGGAAAAATATATTTTTATGGCCATCTCGGAGGATGTTTCGGAAGACGATGTTGAAGCTCCCATTGTGTCTGAGTCACATGAACCCACCATGTGACCCTCCTGAAGTCGAATTGGTCATTTCCCTTAATGATCTCACTGGATTCTCTTCTCCCCAAACCCTGAAGCTAATTAGTTACATTAAGCATCGAAAAGTAATCATTCTTGTTGATAGTGGAAGCACCCATAATTTTATTCATCGTCGCATTGCCCAAGAAACTAATTGCTATATCTGTGCCGTCAATAATTTTGAAATCATGATTGCCAATGACATGTCCATGAAATGTTGGGGGCATTGTGAAAATGTGCATCTCCAAATGTGCATATCCAAGAAATTAACCATGAAATTCCACCAAGAGGGCCAACAATATAAGTTCCAAGACATCATTGCCAGTTCCTCGGAAATCATCAGTTCTCATCACATGGAAAAGATGCTCAAAAAATGTCATTCTGGAATTATTGCACAACTCCATGCCATTCAAGCCATTGAGACACCCTCTATGCCGCAGGACCTCCAATCTATCCTCTCCAAACATCAAGTCATTTTTTCCACTCTCTAGGGACTTCCTCCTTCCCGTGGTGTTCATGATCATTCCATTCCCCTTGTCCCCAACAACCTCCCCCCCAATATCCGTCCTTATCGTCATCCCTTTTCCCAAAAGAATGAAATTGAGAAAATTGTTCAAGAATTTCTCACCGTAGGTGTTATCCGTCCTAGTATGAGCCCCTACTCTTCTATTGTGGTAATGGTCCTTAAGAAATAAAGTTCTTGGTGCATGTGTTCTGACTTCCATGCCCTCAACATACACACCATTAAAGACAAATTTCCCATTCTTGTCATTGATAACCTCTTCAAAGAATTGAGTGGTGCCCAGTTCTTTACTAAACTTTATCTTTGTTCTGGCTACCACCAGATATGTATGAACGAGGCCGACATTTAGGATACTGCATTTAAAACTCATGAGGGCCACTATGAGTTTTTGGTCATGCATGTTGTCTTGTGTAATGCTCCCTCCACTTTCCAAAGCCTCATGAATCATGTCTTCTGTCATTTTCTCTGTCATTTTTTCTTAGTTTTCTTTGATGATATCCTCATCTATAGTAAAACATAGAAAACCCATCTTGCTCATGTGGATCAAGTTCTAAAACTACTCTCTCAACACCAACTTTTTCTCAAACAATATAAATTTGCATTTGGAGCCTTGGATGTTGAATACTTGGGTCATCTTGTTGGCAAGGAAGGTGTCAGGGAAGATCCTAAAAAGATTGAAGCTATGCAGAGTGGATCCCAAAGACTCTCAAAAGCTTTCGTGGATTTTTGGGTTTAACATGCTATTATCGTAATTTTGTTAAGAATTATGGAAATATTGCAGCACCTCTCATTGCTCTCCTTAAAAATAATTCTTTCACTTGGAATCCCACAACTGATCAAGAATTTCAAACCTTGAAGGCGACCATGTGCACCACTCCAGTCATGACCCTTCCTAATTTTAGAAATACCTTTTTCCTGGAATGTAATGCTTCCGGGAGAGGAATTGGAGCATTCCTTATGAAATATGGTCAGCCTTTAGTCTTTACCAGCAAACAAATTTCAGAGCGACATTTGGGAAAATCAATCTATGAAAAGGAAATGTTGGCTATTCTGCATGTAGTGGATATTTGACACCCTTATCTATTGGGGCATCGCTTCCAAATTAAGACAGATCATCAAAGTCTCAAGTATTTTATGGAACAACGCCCTTCCTCCCTGATGCAACAAAAATGGGTGACTAAGCTCTTTGAATATGATTATGAGATAATTTACAATAAAGGCAAAGATGATGTGGTTGCTGATGCAATTTAAAGAAAATATGAAGATGAAGGGTCAATTTTTTCCCTCTCCTTAATTGTACCAGATTGGCTCCAAGCTGTTCACCAGGAATGGCTACATGATCCCAAAATTTTACATATGATCCAACAATTGTAGGCCAATTCTCCAGTTTCCTAAGGGTACTCTTGGCACAATGATAAACTTTGCTACAAAGGAAGTTTGTATTTAAGTCAACAATTAGAACTTAAATCCATGGTACTTTATGAGTTTCATGCTACACCCACAATTGGGAACTCAGGGTTTACCAAAACCTATGACCGGGTCAAACGTTCTTTTTTCTGGGATGGTATGAAACAAGATGTTCACAATTTTGTGGAAGAATGTGATGTTTGTCAATGCAACAAGGGAGAAACAGTAAAAGATCTTGACACACTACAACCTCTTCCAAATCCACCTACTATTTGGAGGGATATCTCTATGGATTTTATTGTGGGCTTACCTAATTCAAGAAATAAATTAGTAATCATGGTGGTAGTTGATCATCTTTCCAAGTATGCTCATTGTTTTGATCTTCATCACCCATTTACAACCTCCACTGTGGCTTGAATTTTCATGGATTAGGTCTTAAAGATTCATTGCATGCCTCATTCTATTGTTTCTGATCGAGACCCCACTTTTACCAACAAGTTTTGGCAAGAACTATTAAATCTACAAGGCACCCAATTGCATCTCAACACAACTTATCATCCCTAGATTGATGGTCGAACCGAAGTTGTCAACAAGTGTTTGGAAACATATTTGAGGTGTTTTGCATCGAAAAGGAAAAATCAGTGGGATCAATGGTTACCACTAGTTGAATGGTGGTACACCACTTCTTACCATACAACTACCCGCATGACTCCTTTTGAAGTAGTATATGGACAAAAGACACCTTCAATTTTCTCATACCTGCCAGGTGTCTCGAAGGTTCAGGTGGTTGAAAAAACACTTACATTTCAAGAGGCTATTCTTTGTACCCTCAAAGAGAATTTGGTCATGGCCTTGAATTGCATGAAGAAACATGTAGATCAAGGTCACTTTGAACATCAATTTGCAGAAGGAGACCATGTGTTTCTTCGATTGCAATCTTATAAGAAAAATTACCTCAAGGATGACCATTGTCAGAAACTGGCGCCCAAATTTTATGGTCCTTATAATGTTCTCAAGCTCGTGGGATAGGTTTCCTATCAATTAGATTTTCCCAGTCATTCTAAGATCCATCTTGTTTTTCATGTTTCTTGCTTAAAGAAGGTGATTGGAACTAAGTGCCAAACTCAAACCAACCTTCTCAATTTGGATGAAGAAGGCTCCATATGGTTACATCTGCAAATATTTTTGGACCAGTGTGAACATCATTTGCATCAGAGCACCATCAAGGAAGTTTTATTCCAGTGGAAAGATACAACTCCAACAAATGCCACTTGGGAACCAACTACCATTCTGCAACAATTTCCTCATCTCAAGCCTTGAGTAAAAGGATTCTTATAAGGGGGAGGAAATGTTAGGGACCTAACCTCCCTAACCCCTCACATAGGTAGAATAATATATTTCCATGTAATAAAGGACAATATTAATAAGGCTTAGCAATAAGGAAGAATAAGTCAAATCGAAGAAGACCTAATAGAAGCTTCCTCTTCTACAGGGATCTTCCTCTAGATTGTTCTTTTGTATAGACATATTTAGTATAAATAGGAGTAGACAGTATGAGAAGTTTTGTCTTGGATATTATTGTAATAGAGATTTTCTCTGCTGGAGGTTTCCCCCTCGAAGAAGCAAGTGAACATTGCTATCAGTAATGAAAGTTCTCTTTCTGGTGTTATTTTGGTATTATTCTTGTATTGTTTGGATTATAATCATTGCTTTTCCATTTCTAGATAAAATATTTCTATTCTGCATACTATATTATATCTAGAATATTACATTGAGGCTTGACCCCATGTAGTTCCCTCTACTTGTAAAAGGTTATGAGCCTAAATACATTTGTGTAGCTTCGATAAGGATTCCCTTCCAAAGTCTCTAGCACCACATATTCATTCTTGAACAACATCTTCAACATGTACGATCCTAGCCAATCATAGTTTAGATTCTCAATCTCATCACTTTTTGAGTTATCTTCAAGAATAATACATTGTATAGCCTCATAGGTATGAGCCTTAAGTTTGTCATCATGCTCCTTCTTCATTCTTCCCTTGGCCATAATCTATTGGTATTCAAACCATAGTCTATCCTTTCCCATGACCTTAATCTCTTCTAGTATATTCATGATAGACTTGGATATTTGCCACCTCTACTCGATTGTGATTCGTAAATATGGAACCTAATGTTCCATCGACATGATATCCTTGTGTCCAAATGCCAACCAAAATGATGTGTTTCATGTTAAGTTTTTCCATCTTGTCCGACATTCCCATAAGACTACATGTGGTATGTTTGCATAGTGTTTCCTCTTCATATCACAAAACTTGGTTAATGCCTCTATAAGCACCTTGTTTGTGCTTTTTGTATGTCTATTGATTCTTGAGTAGTATAAACTACTCTTCAAATGCATAACAGTAAAATAAATTATTAAATCCTTAATCAAATTGGTAGTAAAATGTGTCCCCCTACCCAATGTAATCTAAATTGGATGGTCAAACTTGAAAAAATTCAAACATAAATTTGTTTTTTTTGCTATAGTGACACTCTGTATAGCTCTTGCTTCAACTCATTGGGTAAACGAATGTGTGGTTGCTATAATGTACTCAACTTGTATCCTCTTTGCTATTATGAAGGAGTTGATATAACCAATCCCCATAGGAGTATACTCCCTAGATTTACACAAGTCTCATACAATCATATGTATAGAGAAAGGAACCAATTGGAATATTCTCTGTTAAAGGAGGGATTACACCTAGTTCAATGTGAATGGTTGATTAAGGAGACTCAAAATGGTTGTAACATAGAATATGAACACCTTCATTTTTTATGAAGCAATTACAATGATTTTCATGTATAGTTGATAATTATTGAAGACACTTCAAGAATTTTATATTAAGACATTTTGTGGATACAAATAGTTGGACTATCTCTATTCTTCTTTTTTTAAGGAACAATAGGATACTAAGGTTGAAAGTATGTGACATCTGTTATATGTTTATGTTATGCTAGAAAAATATTTCTAAAGGTTATGCAATGGAGGATACAATGGAAAATATCTAAATGTCTCTTTTTTGTTCTATATAAGGTTGCTTAAATGTCGATTAGAGTCTGATATATGTAATTTTAATCTTTCTTGAATAAAATTATGAATTTTGTTTCCATGAAAAAAGTAAAAAATAAATCAATTCCTTGGTGTCGATATGACTACATGGGTAAGATGGGGTTTAATTCATGGAAATCCTCTAACTGGATCTTGTTGCCAACATTTTGGCACTATTTGCATGTAACAACCTTTGAAGTGTCCTCCCATAGACCAACACGTAATTTTTTATGGGTAGTATTGGTTTCTAAGAAGTGTCCCTCCATAGTATCAAAATGTGCATCTTCACTAGTTACTATGTGATCGTTAGTTGGACACATCTCCTTATGATGTTGCCCATTCCAAGCCTATAAATGACACCTCCAACAATATTGAATTGGAGTTATTGTTGGACCAAGCTTCTTTTTTATGCCTTCATCATGTCACTCAATGCTTGTATATTCCCCAAAATGTGTTGTATATCTTTAATATAGTCGAGAGATCACAAATATGAAAAAGACTTGCACCTAAAATCCCCCTTCTCCTTCTTTAGCAATATCTCCTCTGTTTATGTGGTACAAGTGATTTGGTCCAACATGTGTGTTCCTACATCTAATGAATATCTCAAATTCATAGATTTGGAATAGATTTATCCAACTACAAAATCTCCCGCACAATGTACTTCAATGCCTGATGGTCAACATAGAAGTTGAACTTTGTCGCTAGTAAATAACGTAGAAACTTTTGCAAAGAATATGTCATTCCAATTTCCCTGTGCCTCTCATTTCATGGTAGCGTTGTTATTTTCATTAAGGGAAATATTCCTACTAAAAGATAACTAGGATGTTCCACTCTCTTCATGGTACCCAAAGAATCCACTTGTACATGTAATTGTTTATTCAATATAAGAAACATATAATTAGTGAGTGGAAAATCTCATCCTTTAGCATTTCAAATGTTGAATGAAAATTTGGTGTCAACTTAAAAGGTGTCTCCCATTTCAATAATGATTTCACTTGATTGGAAATTACTGCATACCACTTTAAAATTCTTATGGTAATATATGTTGTGGCCAAGAAAAGAATTTACATTGGATGGATTCATCAATGAATCTAGGTCCTTGATGGATTTCACCTTGTCCAAGTCCACCAACATCCCTTCCTTGGAAATGACACAACCCAACAATGTACTGAATGGTTTCAAAAACTAAGACCTTTTTGGGTGAGGGATACCCTTGTCTTGTTGCATCTCTTCAACATCTATCTCAAGTGAGATAAGTGGTTTTTAGACACCCATAAAGTGTTAAGTCATACAAATATATCTCCAATAATAATATTCACAATTGTCCTAGAGAAATATGTTGGTGCATTCATAAATTTGAATGGAATCCTCCGATAATTATAAGCTCCCCACTTAGGGGCGATAGTTGTAGGTGGGGGGGGGGTCTTCATGATCTTGGAGGAAATAAAATTTCCCACTACACTTTGGGTCTCGAAAAGATTTCAAATAATCTCACAAAGGCATATTCACACTCATGTGGTCTCTCAATTTCCAAGGAGGAAAGTATTGGATCCTTAATGGTATTTGGAGACTCAATTTTGATCATCAAAGTGATGATAACTCAGTCTAATCCAACAGGGAACAAGCTAAAAATTCTCATTTATAGAATCAATTGTGATCTCTCCTCATTTGAAAAGGTCACATTATTTCACATAAAACACAAGCTGAATGCGAAGGAAAATCACTGGGCTAAGATAGTTTTCGATCTAATCCCTGGAGCTTTGTCAAAAAATGGGGGACTAAGCTTTTTCATAATTCCCTAAATTTATCAACAAGTGGTTATTAATGAGTGCTCGATCCAATGAAAATCAATTGATTCAATTAGGTAGAAAATGCATTGGAAAGGATGACAAGAGAAGCTCTATTCATGAAATCCATTTGTGTTGGAAGGCTCAACCCATGGAAATTTAGTGCCCTTTGATGCTCGAGATTTGACAATGTGGGAATATGGCAGTTTGGAGTTCTCCATAGGGGTGTATTGTTGTTATTGTCTCCTTTCTATTGTTGGTTCAAGTTCTCGGTGGTGGTTTATGTGCCTAGGTGAATTTAGTTGTTTTCTCGAGTGGTGTTGGAGGACTGCCATCTCCGCTCCCCTCTCCATTTTATCCCGCGGGGTCCGTGTCAAGCATTAGCAGAGGGTTGTATTGGTTTCATAGTCATGAGTTGCATAGGAAATTCAAGGTGGTTGGTTCATGGTGCAAAGAATCATCTCTTTCTCAATGTGGGGAACCTCTTCCTACAATTTCAATCTCAGATATTTAGTAAGGCAAGTCCTATTTTTCTATCCTTTTTGTTTTGGTAATATTGTAGGTGGTCTTCATGTTCAAGATATCTAGAAATTATGGAATGGTATAACTTATGAGTTACAGTTAGAGACTACTACATGCCCTATGGATCAGTTAAGCTTGGTTGGATTGGGGTTCCCCAACTCACCTTTCATCATATCTGATCCAAGGCCTCTGGACCCCAATCTTTGGTTTTCCTTCCTTTTTTTGCTAGTCCTGGGATTGTTCTTTGGTCTTATATTCTACTAAATTTGTGTAAGATACTAGAAGGAAATATGTAGAGTACAAATACAATTATTATCACAATAACTAGCAGAAAGAGAGAAATGGTAAGCATAATGACATAATTGATCCAAAATATGATACCTTTATTATCTTGAGAGTAAATTTCACTTGCCTCTTCGAGGAGGAAACCTCCAACAAAACAGAGCTCGAGTACAAATGAATTCACTAGACAACTTTTTCCATGCTTTCTACCCCTATTTATACCATTTCTATCTTCTAGAGTA
>JASDQU010880738.1:49197-61824 GCA_032191745.1 Picea mariana
ATTGATCCAAAATATGATACCTTTATTATCTTGAGAGTAAATTTCACTTGCCTCTTCGAGGAGGAAACCTCCAACAAAACAGAGCTCGAGTACAAATGAATTCACTAGACAACTTTTTCCATGCTTTCTACCCCTATTTATACCATTTCTATCTTCTAGAGTACATTCTAGAGGATAAACCTTCTACTAAGTCTTCTTACATTAGACATGTTCAAATTATTACATAGGCCTTATTTACTAATGACGACCTTTATTACATTGTTGGGTGCCAGTTTTGACTTTTTCATCAGGCCCATTCATCTCCATTTTTACCTTAAAAACCTCTACTTTTGCCTATTTTCATCTACTTAATGGCATAATATGCACAAACAAGGTAATAAGTTGTCCTTTGGAACAAAACTCTTATTTTTTCTTGTAAATGATAATTAGAGGTATTTTTACAAAAAATTGCCTATAAATCAACTATTACAGGAATTAACCATGTTTTACCAGTTATTATAGGTTTTACTAGTTATTACAGGAATTGGTGATTGGCATACTTTTTCTCGCTCATAAGGGAAAATTACACATGGAGGTACTTCATCAACATCAAGAGATGGTGATTTTTCCATTCCACTATCCACATAACAGTTGGAATCCACTGGTCAACACAAGGTCAAAATCGACAAAGAAATTATAGGAAATGGATAAAGTAAGTTGAATATCTGCCAGCCTGCTCATAAAATCCGGTTTATCTAGCAAAGAGCTCGAGGATACAACTCACAGGATCAAAAATATATTATTTCATACGCTAGAATGGAGATCCAATCTACAATTCCTATAATTAGTTAAGAAACAAGATGTTATCTTTAGTTTTCAAGCAATTATATTAGAGCACAATTTGTGAGCATATAATGGTGAATATTGAAAATCCATAACATGGGTTTTATCGAGAACGTGCCCATTTAGGTGACATATCAATAGATTTTCTAGAAAATACATGTTGAGATAGATACAAATATATTTCTAATACAGTTTCTTCCAAATTTTCTGTAGTGGTTGATTATCAAACCACATGTTAAGGTTTGCGCCCAACCAATGAATACAATCTTCTTTTAATATCCATAGATGAAGAAATAGAGATTACAAGTATGTTAGATGTAATTTCTCATATATAAAGGTCTGAGTAGATGTATTGGGAGTCCCATATATTTTTATTGTCAAAGAATATGGTTGAAATCAAATTGTAACCGCCAATTCAAAACCAATTAACTGAATACAATGGAGTTTCGAGTTAATTTGATGTGTCAAGTTTCTTAATAGTTTTGAATTTGTTTAAAAACATATGCCAGGAGGGCCCCCTGGTATGTGTTGTATATTTCCTTTAGTATTTTTCTTTAGAATTGCTCTTTCTTTTGATTGCATTCATTTCCTGTAGAAATATAATCGCTGTAATTTCACGTAGATGTAGAATTTTAGATTACATGCAATGCTACTTTGTGTATGGTGAATAATTGTTTAGGATGATGATGTTAAGACAATAAAATAATTGAATGCTCTTCCATCTACTGTGATATACCAACAATTATCACAAAATATACTCAAATATTAAACACAGTCTATAAGTTTTTCTTATCAACACATTTCATTTCAACATTTAATAGATTAAGTTTACCTCTAGCCAACATTTCACTCATATTTAGAAATATTCCTTTTTGATTTCATAATTTAGTTGACCAAGATAGAGTGCATTTGTAAGCAAGCACATAGAGTGACTTCTTGTAATCTGGGTCCCTACCATTTGACGGTCAAGTCTAAATGACCGTGATCATAGGAATTAATTCTTGTCTATGAGTTTGGAATTTTATTGTTTGATTTTTACTAGAAATCCTTAAGCAATTTCAAGACTAGTTCTACACATATTGTTCCCGTGTCTCATATGTTTACTTACTCGTATTGATAATAAATGATGAGGAATCTAAACTGCTAGATTATCCCAACATTTTGGCGTTGTTTTTGGGGAGGCACTAAAGGAATTACTTTTGAAATTGCAAGTTTTATGTTATTTTTAGTGGCAAATTTCAGATTTTTCTTTTTGCAAGTTTTCTGGTTTTCTTAGGTCCTTGGAAATTTTCTTATATTTTTGTGTGTTGCGCCAATATTTACGACTTGGGGAGTAAATCCTGTAAGATTAAAGGTTAAAAATTGCACACTCACTTTAATGCGCATTAACAAGTTCTCGTCATGTTGGCATTGTAAGTGTGTTTCCTTTTATGTGAGTTTTTTTATTCATGTAAAGAAAAACTAACTCATGTCAATAGACATCTTGATGAAAACAAGGTCTTAATAGCATAAATGAATTCAAGTACATAATCATATTTTTCTTTAAGTTTGTTTGGTGTGGTGTGTTTGATTATGATTTCATTTATTATTTTAAAGGTGAAGAAGTCTTTGCTTTTGTAAAAACCCCCCATTAAACTAATCCATTCATGAGCATAACCTCTTGAACAACCAAAAGAAGTTAAAATTACTCAAGAATTTGTTGAGCAAGGGTAGATGTGTTGTTACAAGGATTTCTCAACTCCTTGTCCAAACTTCAAAATTGTCACAAGGGATGAGTTTGTATCTCTAGAAACAGAGGAGGATCCATGAACAATTTCTGCAAGAGGTCTTAAAAGTTTCTTCTAGTCTTCTTTTTCAGCATGAGGAAGAGATCAAAGAGTCATGAACAATATCCAATGAAGAAAAGACACCAGAACCATAAATTAAATAATTCCTTTCATCTTTGTCACTAGATCCAGATCTCTTGTGTACTTAGGAATATGATGATCAATTTTTTGAAGAACTTCATGACATGAAAACTAAAAGAAACCATGGAAACAAGGATAATATTGAAGTTTTATTTCAATCAGTGATCAGTCTGCAACATCACTCCATATTTCAACAATTCTTGGCACCATTTATACAAAAGAAATTGGCCTCTCATATACTTGTATTCATTAAGGTACACTTTTCACACTTGGATGTGAGTTTAACATAGATCTTGTTGCGTGAATGGATGCATTGGAAATATTCCTACACTTGAAAGAGGTTTTTCTTTTTCAAGAAGAGTAGGATAGTGTAGAAAAATAAATAAAGATAAAAATAAATCTTAGTTGTGAAAACCAGGTTACTAGTGCAACTAAGCATGGACTCTACTTGAAAACCAGGTTACTTGTGGGTAGAATTTGTCAATAAGTCAATAAAATCCAAATTCTAGGAATGTCAAAGTCTGTGCAGATTTCCTTTAATTTCTTCCAGATTATCAGTATTCCAATGTTCAAGGTGTGTTTTCATAAGCATGTTGAATGAATAAGATTTAAAGCTTAGTTTATTTCAAAAGAATTTTTCTCCTACATAGTTGAAGATTCAGAAAATAAGCTTATGATTCAAAGCCAAAATGTTTTATCTTTGCCCCATTCAAAGAAGTCATTCCTCAAAACTCATGGAATCCAGGTTTGAAATAATTTAGAAATTCGGTCAATTATAGGAATTCCTGTAACAAAATGTCATCTTTAGAGATCCTGTAGTAGACTGTTTTCAGGGACGAAGTTTACACATTATTTGTAAACCGATGGGACCGAATTAGAAAATTCCGCAACATGGGTTTTCTGTAGAATACATATATTAGAGTAATATGCGAACAAAATTTTTAGAAAAATCATAATAAGGGAAGTATGGGTATGTTTTCAAAGTATATTTTATGATAATTTCCATAATTATTTCTTATAGTCTGTCGATTATAGGAAATTACAGGAATTGTGAAAGTTTTTGCATTCTCCTTCAAATGTAAAAATTCAAAAAAATTCAATAAACTGATCACATATAGAAGTGACCATAATTATCAATATAGCATTGGATTTGTTCTAGTTTAGCATCAACCATGTCCAACCTTCTTCAACTGTCTATGGCAACTGAAAAATGTTATTCAAAGATAGAATTTCCATCATGTGAAAAAAAAAAAGAAGTTTCAAACAAGGTAGCATGTCAATATATTGTCCCAATAACAGATTGAAACTCAGTCTTGTTTCAGGCAACAATCCAATAATATTTCTTATTTCATGTGTCCAATAAATCCTTTGGTCTCAACTTCAACAAACCTCACTCTCATATGCCAACTCAAGATTTCACGAAGTTCACTCAAACCTCAAGCACCGTTAAAGAGTATCCATGCACATATCACATTCCTTACTTCATTTGCACGAGGACATGCAAATATCTCGGTATGGGGGAGAGAAACAATAGTTTCCAGACTGTCAAGCGAGGCATAAAAAAATCAATTTATTTTGGTTCCACAGTACATATCATTTTTCTTTCTTATGAAAAATACAGTCATTTCATGTAATCAAAGAAGAAATTCCAGTAATCAAGGATATATCAAAGAGAAAACTGGGCCAACAAATGTGCATATTCTTCAAAGTGGAACCCGGTTGCAGAGGTAGTATTTCTTGGTAATAGTAAGTGGAATGCACTAATTTTTTATTATTTACTTGTTAAACTGGAGTGAATTTTCAAATACAACTTATATATTTATGCCATTTTCCACATTCCATGAACTAAACCATGATTTCCTTATGACTATCCATATTTTGGTCATAATCATTACACCACCCATCGATCACCATAACCACATCCATGCGCCATCATTACCAAATGTTGATCCTCACATGGAATGGTATATTTAGTGCATGAAGATTAAATATCACCCTATTATGACATGATATTATGAATGTTTTAATTTCCATATTAAAATCTTATCACAAGTTTCTGTTTTATTTCACAAATGCTTCACAAATTCTGCCTAATCGTAATCTCTGCCTAATTCCCACTCTTGTCACACTTAAACCTCATATGATAAAAATACTCGAACTTGGAACTTAACTGATTCTGCAGAAATATGGTGGTGCCTTACATGGTCAGGTATGAGCCACATGAAACAACCTTTCTCGATGAGTTTCCTACATGCATAATTGTTTTTCAAAAAAGAAGTGGGATTATTGCAACTATTTGAGAAATTTTAAGGGAATTCCCTGGAAGGACATATAAGGTGGGAGACATAAAGTTCATTGGCTACAATTATGAGATAATTTTACTTTGTGGACTTTCATTCTCACACAAAATTTTTCCTGTAGCAAGCATTTTTTCCCATAAACAAAGTAAAAATTGATTTGCTGATATCTCCCAAACTATGAAATTTGGACCATAAATGTATAAAGGTATGATGAATAAATGTAGTTTATATTTTTTAAGAAATTGGCCATTGTCACCTTCAACCATTTTACCCCTTTTCTCAAAATTTATGCATATGTTGGCTGCGGTTTTTGGTGAGCATAAGCATAGCAGGGATACCAACAACCTCACCAAATTTCATAGAAAACCAATTTGTAGTTGAGGAGATAATGGCTAGA
The DNA here is from genome assembly GCA_032191745.1 of Picea mariana. Taxonomy (NCBI): domain Eukaryota; kingdom Viridiplantae; phylum Streptophyta; class Pinopsida; order Pinales; family Pinaceae; genus Picea; species Picea mariana. Next base: position 54,624 of record JASDQU010880738.1, read on the forward strand.
AAAGACTGCTACAGTAAATTGGTTACAGGAAGTTGGGTGACCCTCTGTAACAAGTTTTTACATGTGGATAAGACTTAAGTTTCATTTTCTGATGTTCCAGTGTGCTAGAATATTTTACAGGATTGCTAAACATTGGAATGAATTTGAAGAAGTAACAATATGGACACAAATTGATAAAATGCTTGGGATATTGCACATGAACATAATTTGGCCACCTCACATAAATCTGGAGTAATGTGAATTTGGGTTTACTAGAATAAATTTAGCTAGTTGCATGAGGACATGCAACATCCTCTGTTTGGGGGAGATGTTGGGTGCCGATTTTGATCTTTTCATTAGGCCCATTCACCTCCATTTTTACTATAAAAATGTCTACTTTTGCCTATTTTCATCTACTTAATGACATAATGTGCACAAACAAGGTAATAAGTCATCTTTTGGAAGAAAACTCTTAGTTTTTCTTATAAATGATAATTAGAGCTATTTTTGCAAACAATTGCCTATAAATAAGCTATTACAAGAATTAACACTATTTTACGAGTTATTACAAGTATTGGTGATTAGCATACTTCCACTTGCTCAGAAGGGAAAATTCCACTTGAAGGTTCTTTATCAACATCAAGAGATGTTGATTTACCTATTCCACCATCCACATAGTAGTTGGAACCCACTAGTCAACATATGGTCAAAATTGACAAAGAAGTTATAGGAAATGTGTAAAGTAAGCTGAATATCTGCCATCCTGCTCATAAAATCAGGTTTATCCAGTTGAGAGCTCAAGGATACAGCTAAGAGAATCAAAAATATATTATTTCATGCACTATAATTGAGATCCAGTCTACAATTTTTGTAATTAGTTAAGAAACAAGGTGTTATCTTTAGTTTTCGAGCAATTATCTTAGAGCATTATTTGCGAGCATATAATGGCGAATCTTAGAAATCCAGAACATGGGTTTTGTTGAGAACATGCCCATTTAGGTGACTATGAGTAGATTTCCCAGAAAATACATGTTGAGAGAGATAATATGGTTTCTTCAATATTTCCTATAGTGGATGATTATCAAACCACATGTTAAGGGTTGCGCCCAACCAAAAAATAAAATCTACTTTTAAGATCCCTAAATGAAGGCATAGAGATAAAAAGTCTGTTAGATGTAATTTCTCATATATAAACATGCTGAGCATATGTATTGAGAGTCCCATATATTTTTTTTGTCAAAGCGTATGGCTGAAAACGAATTGTAACTGCTAATTCAAAAGCGTTTGACTAAATACAATGGAGTTCTGAGTTAATTTGATATGTCAAGTTTCTTAAGAGTTATAAGTTTTTTTAAAAACATATGCTAGGAGGCCCCATGGTATGTGTTGTATATTTCATTTAGTATTTTTCTTTAGAATTTCTCTTTCTTTTGATTATCAAACCACATGATATTTCTTTTGATAAATCATCTACAAGAAATATAGTCGCTGTAATTTCTTGTAGATGCAAACTTTTAGATTACATGCAATGTTACTTTGTGTATGGTGAATAATTGTTTACGATGATGATGTTAAGAAAATCAAACAATTGAATGCTCTTCCATCTATTGTGCTATACCAACAATTATCACAAAATACACTCAAAGATTAAACTAAGTTTGTAATTTTTTCTTATCAACACATTTCATTTCAATATTGAATAGATTAGGTTTACCTTCAACCAAACTTTCACTCATATTTAGAAATATTTCTTTCTGTTTTCATAATTTAGTTGATCAATATAGAGTGAGTTTGTAAGAAATCACACATAGTGACTTCTTGCAATTTGGGTCCCTGCCAATTGACGGTCAAGTCTAAATGACTATGATCATAAGAATTAATTCTTGTCTATGTGTTTGGCATTTTACCATTTAATTTTTACTCAAGAATCCTTAGGCAATTTCAAGATTAGTTCTACACATATTGTGCATGTGTCTCATAAGTTTACTTACCTATATTGATAATAAATGATGAGGAATCTAGACCGCTAGATCAACCCAAAATACACAACGAAGAATATTATTCTATCTACTTGAGGGGTTAGGGAGGTTAGGACCATAACATGCCCTCCTCCTTAAATAAAAGCCTTTTCCTCAAGGCTTGAGGTGTGGGAATTGCTAGAGAATGGTGTTAGGCTCCCAGGTGGCATCCTCAGGTTGTGTATCCTTCCATTGTACTAAAACTTCCTAAATTTTGTGTTGATGGAGATGACACTCGCGTTGGGACGAGATTGCTTGTGGATGCAACCAAATGGATCCTCCTTCATCCAATTTTGGGAGGCTAGTTTGAATATAAAACTTGGTTCCAATAAATTTCTTTAAGAAAGACACATGAAAAACTGGATGGATCTTAGAGTAACCGAGAAGGGATAACTTGTAAGCCATGATCTCTATGCGTTTAAGGATTGTATAAGGGCCATACAACTTTGGAGTAAGTTTATGGCAATGATATTCTTTGAGGGAAGTTTTCTTATAAGGTTGTAGAGGAAGAAACAATTGAAACCCTTCATAAAACTGGCATTCGGAACGACATTGATCAACTTGTTGCTTCATATGATTTTGAGATAGTACTAGATTCACTTTGAGGGTACATAGAATGTTATCTTGGATTGTAAGGGTTCTTTCAACCTCTTGGACATTGGAGACACCATGTAGATAAGATAATACCGAGGTTGGATTTTGACCATAGACCACCTCAAATGGAGTCATGTGAGTAGCAACATGGCAAGATTTATTGTACCACCATTCAAATAGTGGTAACCACTAATCCGATTGAAATTGTTGGTAGGATGCAAAGCACCACGAATATGATTCCAAGAACTTGTTGACAGATTTAGTTTGACCATCAGTTTAGGGATGCAAGGAAGTGTTGAGATGTAGTTGGGTGCCCTAGATCCTGAACAATTATTTCCAGAAGTTGCTTGTGAAAGTTGGATCATGGTTAGAGACTATAGAATGGGATATTCCCTAGATTTTGAAGATATTGTCCAAAAAAACTTGAGCCACTATGGAGGCTTTAAATGGGTGTTGGAGGGAACAAAAATGAACATATTTGGAAAGGGGATTGATCACAACCATGATGATTGAGTTATTTTCAGAATCGGTGAATCCAACAATGAAGTCCATAGATATATCAATCCATATAGCAAGTGGAATAGGGATATTTTGTAGTCTACATGGAGTTTTGATTGTTTATCCCTTTTTTTATAGGCACGTATCACATTTGGCCAAAACAATGTGGATTTCTTGCTTCATGCCTTCCAAGAAAAATGAATGTTTGATCCTTTCATATGATTTGTGAAAACCCAAATGCCCTTCTATCGACGAATCATGAATTTTGGAGAGCATAATGGATTTGAAGTGGGAATGTTTGCTCAAATATAGGCAACCTTTATAGTGAAGCTCCTCATTTTTCCAAGAGTATCCTGAAGATCCATGAGGGTCTTGTTGCAATTGTTGGATCAAACTAGAAAGTTTGGGATATTGGAACCATTCCTGGAAAATGAACTTTAACCAATCAACTATAATAAAGGAGAGTGAAAAAAGGGACCCTTCTTCTTCATATTTCCCAGAAAGAGCATTAACAACCACATTCTCTCTTCTCTTCTTGTAAATGAGATCATAATCATAGTCAAACATTTTAGTCAACCACTTTTGTTTCTCAGGGGATGAAATTCTTTGTTCCAAAAAATATTTGAGGCTACGATGATTAGTTTTAATTTAGAAGTATTTCCCAAGCAAGTATGGATTCTAGAGATCCACCACATGCGAAAAAGCCAACATTTCCTTTTCATAGGTGTATTTTCCAAAGTTTTTCTAAGAAATTTGTTTGTTGGTGAAGACCAAAGGTCTTCCATATTGCATGAGAATTGCCCCAATGCATTTCCCAGAAGTGTCACATTCCAAAACATAAGTCTTTGTGAATTCAGGTAGTACCAGAACAAGAGTCGTACACATGAACTCTTTCAAAGATTGGAAAAATTGATCAACAACCGTATTCTAAATGAAATAATTCTTTTCAAGGAGAGCAATGAGTCAGGCTACAATTTTTCCATAATTCTAAACACACTTTCTATAATAGCTAGTTAAACCCAAACCTCACAAATTTTTAAGAGTTTTAGGGCAGGGACAATCCTTCATATCTTATATTTTCTTAGGATCCACACAGACACAATCCTTACTTAAAATATGGCCCATGTACTCTACTTAAGAAGCTCCAAAGGCACATTTAGACTGTTTGATAAAGAGTTGATGCTAAGACAATAAATGTAAGACTTGTTCCACATGGGAAAGATGGGCTTCACAAGTTTTACTATAAATGAGGATATCATCAAAGAATACTAGTACAAACTAAAAGCGGAAAGGGCAGAAGACATGATTCATGAGGCTTTGGAAAGTGGAGGGTGCATTACAAAGGTTGAAGGGAATGATCAATAAATCATAATGTCCTTCATGAGTACAAAAGGATTTTTTTGGAATATCAGCCTCCTTCATACGTATATTGTGGTAGCATGAACATAGATCAACTTTGATAAAGAATTAAGCACCATTCAATTTATACAAAAGGTCATCAATGACGGAATGAGAAATTTGTATTTGATGGTAATTTTGTTGAGGGATAAAAAATCATGGCACATTCACCACACACCTTCTTTCTTAAGTACCATGATGATGAGAGAAGAATAAGGTATTGTACTAGAATGGATGATACCCACAACTAATAATTCTTGAACAATTTTTTCAATTTAATTTTTTAGGGAAAATGGGTGACGATAAGGGAGAACATTGGGAGGAAAAATACTAGGGACAAGTGGAATGGAATGATCATGGGGGGCACAAGAAGGTGGGAATCCCTGTGGGTTGTCAAAAATATAGTGGTGTTTGGAGAGGATAATCGACATGTCAGGATGAATAGTGGAGGAGGGAGTCTCAACTGCTTGAATGACATGGAATTGGGCAATAATTCTAGAATGACCTTTTTTGAGGAGTTTCTCCATTCAGTGGGAACTCATAATCTCGGGGGAACCTGCCATGATGCCTTAGAACTTGTATTGTTTTCCATCCTGTTGGAAACTCATGTATAATTCCTTGAAGTCCATGGTGATGGGGCCTAATGTGCATAAATATTTAGAACCTAGAACAATGTCACAACAATATACCCTCAGTGTGAATTTTTACACCATTGCCACAATTTCTAGTGTTTGAGATCCAAATAAAGTACATTGACATGAAGTTTGATCAAGTCATCAGTGATGCCATGCAATGATAAATAATGTTCCATTTGAGTGACCCAACCTGTGTAGTTTGAGCCATCAAATTTATTCAACTCAAATATAGGAAAACAAAGGTAATGAGTAAGGGGGTTAGAATGACAATCCATGGAATAGGATTAGTCAATGCCCTCTTTGTGTGAAGGTTTTTCATAGGATATAGTACCTTTGGATTGACGAACCAATGTTGTCAAAACTTTCACATCCTGAGAGAGGATGTCCAGTTGGGTGAGTCAGGAATTGATGGTAGCAATATTGGAATTAATTTGAGTGACATATTGATTGTTCTAGGTGTGGGATTTTCCCAAGGCAATGTTAAGTTTTTACTTCTGTTGTTAGGCTATTTCCAAATTTCATGAGCATTCATTGCATTTCCAAAACAAAAATATAAATAGGATCACTGGAAGAAACACGATCACAAGGTACACATCATTTTATCCGAGAAACCATCATGGGGAATAAAACACAACAAAAATTCCTCAATAATAGATTTCCAATACAATAAAAGACTAGGACCAAAACACCAAACACATACCAAGACCAATCATGCACCTCTCTTCTCCTTCGTTAAACTTCTTCCTTCAACTGCAACTGTCTTCAAGATATGCACACTAGATGAGTGAGTGAGTGTGTACAAATGAGACACCATCTTCACATATAAATACAAGTCGTGAGGTGGTGATATGGTTGTGTCTCTTCACTTGGTGGAGCCAACTTTTCCTAGAAGTGGCTAAAACCACTTTACAATTACTAGGTGACGACTTTACAAATACCACCATACAAATACACGTTGACCAATCCAAAAAAGGGGATTTGATCTTATATAATACTTGACTTGATCAATCCACAAAAGGGGATTTGATCTATACAATAATGACTTAAATATAAGTAGAATATTCTTCAAAGTTACAATAATTCAACACTCCCCCTTAACGAGAAGGGTGTTCTACTGACATGACTGATACAACATCATCAAGAGAAGGAGTGGGAAACATATCATCAACATCTGGAACACTGATTGACACATATATAAATCATCATAAGTTTTTCTCATCATAAACATTAGTAGAAACTGAGCATCATCATCATTTTCAGCGTAGAGCTGGAGTAACATCATCATCATCAACAACATGAAGTTGGAACATTAATGTTAGAAACATGAAGCTGGAACAACAATATTGACATCTATTGTAGTCTTCCTTTTTGCCTACCCAGAGCTTATAACTCACTAGGTAACATTCTGATACCAATTTGTAGCACACCCATTTCCAAAATTTGGGCTTATAAACGCTCTGATTACCCATCTAACTCACTTTTCCATAATTCGTATAGACATTATATAATCACATACATTCAAGTAAAGAAATACATTTAACTCAGAGTAAAATGTATAATTTACGGCTGCAATGAAACAATCCATAGCATTTAACAGTAATTCATATACATAGCGGAAATCATGATAATTTATGTAGCACAGTCATGCAAAATGTGATAAGAACATAGTTAGATACTTATCTTGTGACAGTGGTGAAATCCACCAACCAAGTGTAGGCCTTCCACGAACCTCCCAGCCTTAGACCACACTGCTCATCATCTCAACAGTGGGTCACCCTCGAGCTGGGACTGAGCTCCACCCCAAGGCAAGGAATCCTAGGCTAGGTTGAGGTTACAGGGGAAAACAAAACAGAAATATCTGGAAGGATTCTTCCCAAAGATGCCATCTTACACCCACTACTACCAGACTCTCATTCCCCACATGCCTGTTCCACCCGGGAGTATACACCTTCACACGCACAGTCCATTGGTGCTAACCTCCCTCTCTGGGTCTGTTGGCAGCCAACCCAAATTTTTTTGATTACTCTCAAAAAGCTGCCTACACCCCTTGCGGTATCATGACAAATCATTGTCGCATTG
>JASDQU010880739.1:9665-19781 GCA_032191745.1 Picea mariana
GGGGATAGATCATCATTTCGCTAACTGGAGAGTCAAAGAAACAGGGTTCCCTAACCTCTCGAAATTGCGATATGCGAAATCACGATTTAATCTGACCCGTTAGATCAAGGTTGAATCTGGACCATTGATTCTAGTCCATGTCAAAGTTTTGGGGATCAAGAGTTGGAGATGTCAAAGATTTTTAACAACAGGAAACCCGATATCACAATATGTGAAATCGCGATTCAATCTGAGCCGTCAGATCAAGGTTGAATCTGGACCATTGATTCCAGTCCATGTCGAAGTTTTGGGGATCGAGAGTTGGAGATGTCAAGTAACATCAATCACAAGAATACTGAAATCGCGATATGTGAAATCGCGACGTAATCTGAGCCGTCAGATCAAGGTTTGATCTGGACCATTAATCCCAGTCCATTTTGGAGTTTCACGGATCGAGAGTTGGAGATGTCAAGTAACATCAATCACAAGAATCCAAAAATTGTGATATGCGAAATCCTGACTTAATTGCAGCTGTTAAATCAAGATCAGATCTGTACTATTGATCTAATACCATATCGGAGTTTCATGAATCGGGACGTGGAGAGGCAAAGAAAACAATGCAACAAGAATGTCCAAATCGCGATATGATAAATCCCAATTCAATCGCAGTCATTGAATCAAGATCAATTCTGGACCGTTGAATCACAGGACATGTGGCAAGTGATCGAAATTTCACTGACTTGGGGTCAACAGAGCATAGTGTTGAAATTCACGAAATGAGAAATCGCAAAAGCGCTTTTTGCATAGGCGCTTGGTTATGACCATAGTCATATTGGGGAAGGAGCTAGTGCAGATCGTGAAATGAAGTGTCGAGACACTCAGCACAGGATTGCCGAAATGTCGAAACCCGATTTAAAGGTAATGTCAATAAAGTTCATCCAATGGAGCAGATAAATTGGAATATGATCGGAAGGTTATTGTTCTCTCTCACAGTTAACTCCTCAGTTACGAATCTGTTAGCGAAACAGACTCATGATTGTGAATCAGTTGGCGTTTCAGTTGCTCGGACAGTTGTCTTTCATTTGCCTAAGGAAATGTGAAATTGAATCGTCATGGGCATGGGTATAAAAGAAAATGAGACAGACTGTGTGTGGTTGGTTGTTCTGTATGAAAAAAAATGAATGAAACTGTAAGAAAGGGAAAATCATAGAATGTGCAGTGTAAGATTGAGAATATGCACAGTGTGAGATAAAACTTAGAGAAGAGTAACAGATGATGAAGAAAACTTGAAGCAGGGAAAAATGACAAAACAAGTTGATGCAGAGCAGACCTGCTGAACAGACAAAGGAAGAGAAGAATTGCAGAACAGTTAGAAGAAGACCAGATTTACAGAACAAAGAAAGATTGGTAAGAATTGATTTATCTGCTTAGTTGATTGTTTATTTATTCATTCATATTTTAAGGAGGTTGGGAGGTGCTCGGGAGGACTATTATCCTCAGAGGTTCAAGTGAGATCTTGAACAAAGGAAGTTGTAGCTTCCATCTGGTTGCAACCAGAGAAACCAGAGTGGCAGGGTGGTGCAAGGGAGAACAAGTGTTCTCTGTTATACAGGTTGGAGCCTGTGTAACTGGAAGTTGGTGCTTGCATCCAGTTGTTGCTGGAACATTAAGGGAGTTGGTGCTTCCTTCTAGTGGGTGCTAGAGAAACCAGAGAGTTGGTGCTCTCAAACAAGTTGCAGCTTGTAAAATAGAGGTAGCAGCCTCACATTGAGTTGGTGCTCAATTATAGATGATGTACAGAACTTAAAATACTACCTATCATTTCGAAGAAAAAGAGGTTTTCTCCCTTTATGGGTTTCCTCGTGAAAAATCTGTCTCTGTGTGTACCGTATGTGTGACTGATGCTCTTTACTTTTATTGTTCATATGCTATATATTGTTGCTAATCACTTGAAGAAAGATTAATAATGTTTTAATAGACTTAAAATTGTTTAAGATCAATTACAACTGATTCACCCCCCCTCTCAGTTGTCTTAGTAATTTCAACAGTATCACCCTCGAATCTTAGGAAAGAATTTCAACAATGTGAAGTAACTATGTTAAAAGAAGATAAGTGTTACCCATGATTTTGGTCGTCATGATGATGTATTGATGATGTTGTACTCAGGCTCTTCATAAGAACTTTCTCCTGAGAAAAGTTACTTTCATCTCTTCCCAGAAAAGTCATTTTTGAAGAGGGTTCGCAGGCTGCTAATATATTTGGGTGCGAGAATGCCTGATTCTCGCAAGATGCCTTAAGCCAAGGTGAGAACTTCTCGCATTGTGTTGAATAGCTATGGTGCGAACTCTTCTTAAAGCATGGAAAAAGATTAATTCTCGATGTTTCTAGAAGGATGGGTTGGCATTCGAATGGTTATCCTTGCACTGGATTCCCTGATATTTTGGGATCATTATTATCCAAGTAACTATGTCATTCTCTCCTATATATTGAGGGAATTCTTATGGAAAAGGTTAAGCAAGATTCATTGGAGAATTGGTGAAAGAATTGTGTGAAGGACTTAGCATTGAACAGCAGCTTGGAGACTCTAGCAAGTCTATAAAGGGGATTTGATATTCTTCATACAAGGATTGAGCAAGTGTGTATGTTGAAGCCACAAGACATCGAAAGGAAGCTTGTGACATCAAGGCATCAGGTTGTAATCTTTACTTTCTATCAATATGATAACAGTGGCATGTCCCTTTCCCATAAAGTTGTTTCCACTTTATTGTGTAATTCCTTGATCATACACATAAGTTGATTGTTGAATATATGTTGCTATCTTCACTTGGTTTGGTTTGTGTTGTCTTGGTCTTGACTTCACGAGAGCACCGGAGCGAAGTAGGAGCAACAGAGACCTTGGAAGAGATATTAAGGTATGTTACTTATTCCTTCCTACTAATTAATTCAATGGTCAAAACTTAGGGAAAGAGTCATGTCCTGTCCTATTTTGTTCTAGATCCAAGTGGATCTAGGGAGATTAGTTAGTGTCCTCACCTACCAATTAGTCCAATAACAATAAGAATCAGAATGGAAAAATTAATACCGAGACGAAGCTCATTGGAAGGAAGGCTAGAAAGCTAAGTAAGAAGAGGGATAAGTTTGAAAAGTTATAGAAGGTTCCAGAGGGAACTTCACAAACAGAAAATTTGCATAATTGGAGCTTCGCTGGGATATCAGAACAACAACACATGGAACTTCGCCATGGCAAGGCAATATATCCGTTGGGACCGATATATCCGTTCACCTGTCGCTCTGAACGGGTCGAAAGAAGTTATAGCTCAACACCAGACTGTTGGACTGTGCCATAATAGACAGAACAAGAGTTAATGAGGCTTCATACCCGTTACAAGCAAACCATTGTTGAGTGGCCTATTTATCCCATCATGCCATGCATGGAGAACACTTTTGCTAACCAGTAATTTGAGCCCATAGACCAAGTGAATTGTATACAATGATCATTTCCCTCTTGCAGTTTATTCTAGTGCAGTATCTGAGTTAATTGTGAACCCTATATTATTAATCCCGAGCGTGTATGTCTGACGAGCTCACCGCAGCTGAAGAATCAGTAACAGAGGTACTCCTCGACTTGATGACTAAAAGATTCATGTCAGAGAGAGGATTGTCTATCGATCTACAAACATTATCGACGAGAGGATTGTCGACCTCTCTGTCCACTGCTCGAACTGGACCATCATGGCCCATATACGAAAATTGAACTAAACATAGAGATGATCTCGCAAATGCTAAGTTGATTCCAATCATATTTCTCACCTACCTACCACCTCTGAGTGGTGCAATAAATCGAAACAGTGTGCCCAAAGACTTTGAGTATGAATTGGTCATTGCGTACCTCCCGAAGGGGATACGTGCAGTTTGCGTAGATCAAGAAAAGATAATAGCATTGAATTTTAGGGACTTCAACCTCGATGAAAAGAAGTTCTACAACATGCTCACCCCACATAAGTACCTGACTAGGACAAAAGGAAAGAATTCAAAGATCGTCCCTCAATCATGGTCCCATAACATCATGCAGTCCACATTGCTCAACATCATGAAGATTCCTCACTTTGGAAGGCACCAATAAGTGAATGCATGCATCAATTTTTTTTTGTCCTGTTACCATGGTAGATACTTGGGGTTAAACCTTCATATCACAGTGGATCTGACATTGATCAATTGGATCACAGGGCTGAGTATGCAAGGCCCTGACCCATGGGATTTTTATCCCAAAAAAACCATGGATCACGCTCTAGCTCAAAGGATAAAATACACCTATGGCGATGTTGAGAAAGGCACACGAGGCTACAAGGTAGCTTCTATCCAAAGAAGCACAATGTGCCTAGCCTGTCAATTGATTGCGGGAAAGTTGGTCCGCAAGAACCAACCCACCCAAGTTACTGGCTTTGTAGTTGAACTCGTAGGGAAGTGCACGGAGGACCTACAAATGAATTGGGCAAAGTACCTCATGAACCATTTGGAACTGGACTACAGGGAAGCGCAAGATCAAGGATATGATTTCCACTTCAGTTGGCTTCTAATCCTGATTTCTTTCATTGCATGGGAGATGTCAAAAGGTGCAACCTTCCTAAACATCGATCCCATTGAACCTATGGCCATGAAGTTCAATACATTGTGGTATTCCAGTGACATGAAAAAGCAATGGCAGTCAAATTTCATATTCCACACATATTACAATCAGCTAAAGTTAGCTATCCAGTCTGAGCCTCGCATAATGCCCAATACTCTTCATAGGTTTCAGCCTTTAATGAAATTCATCGTGGACCACCATTTCATTTATATTACAGCGTGTGCTGATGAGCACAAGCAGCAACTTCAATCTTACTACAAGATGAAAGAGGAGGACTTAGAAGAAATCACCAAGGAATGGTTGGTGGACCTCCTCTTTCTATCCAACCCTATGGATATGTCTGATTTAGACAACCCAGAAACTGCGTCGGATACACCTGGACCTAGCAAGATAAAGAAGACCAAAGAGGTCCATGATTTAGACAATGCATCCATGAAGATCGCTTCCATATCAACAGAGAAAGAGGGATATGGTGGAGAGATAGATGGCATAGAAGTTGACCAAAAGAAAGGATAGGTTACATCACCTAGAGATGAGGAGGACCCTCGAAGAAAAGGAAGGTTTCCTCTTCGAAACCTTCTTCTAGGAAGAAATCGAAAGAATCTATGACCAAAATGCAGACCATCCTCACCTCTGACGACTTTGATTTCATCATAGAAACATTGAACAATGCTTCATTGGAGATAGCAGAGAAGAAAGAAGCTAAGCAGGAGGAGGTGTTCCATTGGATTAAGGACGAGCTCTAAGGAGTTCAGCAGGCATTACAATCCAGCCGTGCAGTCTCCATTGCACCTCTGTCAGTAGGAACACCAGAACTGGGAGATGAGCCAGCTCAACTCCACCGCAACGTTGATACAGTTGAAGCTCGCCTTCGACATGCTCAAGAAGAAACAGTGCAAGCTACCCAGGCCTTGGCACAAGTACAGGAAGACCTTGTAGAACAACGCAGTAATGCAGAATGGGAAAATATTGCTTCGCAAGTGAAGTGGGATGAAGAAAAATAACAACTGCAACAAATCAAGGAGCAGTTGCTCGTAAAGAAACTCAAAGTAAAGGAAATGGTTCACAGAGCACTTTGCTCTGTGACAGTCGTAGAAGTAAAGACCGAAGAACGAGTTCCACAATAGGTGTCACAACTTGAAGAAGTAATCTAGTAACTCCAGCAGCGCATAGTAGACTTGGAGCTCTGCACTATGCCTGATACCCCTCAAGATGTAAGAGACCAAAGGGAAGCAACTGCCCATAGCACAGTTTAAAGACTAAAAGATCTTACCTTGGAATGCAAGAAGTTGAGTAACCGCAGAACCCAAACATATGAGAACCTCACTGAGAATCCAAATTTACAAGCATTAGAGTCGCAACTCAAGGAAGAAAAGAAGCATGCAGACACACTACAGGCGCAGCTGAAGGCCTTGTCAACCATGGAAAGAATGAAGCAGTCTTAGGAGCAATGCACCGCCCAGTAGCAGATCCATACAATTCAAAGCAGAGTGATGGAAGTTACTCAATGGCTTCAACCAGTGCAAGATAAGGAGTGCCAATTATTCACAGAGGTTGAAATCTGAGGAGCAGAGCTAGAACATGTTGTCATCGCAACAGAACAATGCCTAGATGGAGCCGTGAATGACATAGTGATCCAGGAGTTCATCGAGCAAGAGTTCATCGCACAGAAGCAGGTCGAAGCCGCTTGAACCAAGATTGAAGCCTTCGAAGAAGAACTGATTAGACCAGAGTGACTCGGGACGAGTCACATGTGATTGTTGGGGGATTGTTGTCCCTTGACCAATTTTTGGGAGATTCTTGGTCATATTGACCTATTTTGGGACTTCAACAGCCTGTCAAAGGAGGAGCGCAAGACGAAGTAGAGATCAAGGGAGCTCAACCCAATTTTGTGTCCTTTTTGGGTTTTGGGGATTATCTAATGGGATGGGGATGTTGGCCCATGGGTTTACCCATGCTTAGGCCTATTTTGTAATGTATAAATAGAAGGATAGTCAATGTAAGAAGTAGTTGAATAGGAATCTATGTGATGTATGCTAAGTGAAAGTAGGGTTCTGTAAGTACTTTGTGCATAACTGTGAGAGACTTGCAGACCTAAGTGCAAGTAGTTGTAACAGATCGTGGAAGGGTTTGTGTTGTAACGTAAGGAAGAAGGATCTAGTGAGCTACGTAGATATTTTGTCATATGCAAAGTAGGGTTTGATGGCTTTGTTCTTGTAACCAATTGACTAAAGATAATAAAGAAGAAGAGTTGGTGGAAGTAGCCCTAGGGTGGGGGTGAACCACATGAACATTGTGTTGTCTTGCTTTGTGCTTGTATTAATATGTTTATGCCTTCTTCTGCTAAGTGCTTTGAGATGATTAGATAGATCTGCTTATGCTAGTGCTAATGATGTATAAGAATGTTAGATCTGATCTATATGAATGTGTTGAGTGCTTGATCTGCTAGATCTGACCTATCTATTGATGCTAAGTGCTTAAGTACGTTATATCAGTGTGAATGTTGTGAAGCCCTATTTTATTAGTGAAGTGATTATTAATCGTATATTGAGGAAATGACAGTGCTAAGTGATTTATTAAGTAGTACAATCACAGATCTGTGTCCCAACTAAGGTTGCAGACACCTAATTCTTGCAACCACCCCTGCCTCTACCTCGGGTGAGACTTCATCTACTTCGCAGGTGTTTTCGAAAGGTTCGGTAGTTAGGGATTTGTTGGTGCGTTGTTGTAGCATTGAACCCTGGGTCTGCCCCTGTGCCAACAACGATGAAGGAGAAAAAAAATAATCTCAACTTCAACAAACACATCTGGTATATCTCCAATTTCTCCAAGGAAATTTCCCACAAGCCTATCAACACATGTCAGTGTGGGATCTATTGCGGTGCCCACACCAATATCACCTCCAGGAACAACAAACTGCAACTCAATTTTCTTAGCATAAAGAAAAATAATTCTCGAAAAGATGGGTGTACACTTGATGTTTCCACTCTCATATTTGACAATAATGCCAGGAAAAAATTCAATTATTTGATTCAACTTAAATACACCCTCAATATACTTCCAACCACAACACCTCATTTTATTTCATCAACTTCAACATTGAACTTATTTACATCAAAACATTTGATTACTATCATATTGTGTGGATGAACAAAATTACGCTCTGGAATGGGAATCTTATTTGTTATATATTCACAGAAAATGTCAATGTTTTATTTCAGTTGTGCAGATATTGGAACTACAGGTTCTCCATCAACAATGGTACATGTTAACAAATTATTATTTTCTTATTAACAAAAATATCAAATCGCTCATAATAAACCTGACGTACTTGAAGAATCACCTTTAGAAGAACACCGCTATACAAGGATAATAATTTTACCTAAATTTCAATGGAAAGAAAAGAGAACAAACTTGGACTTCGACATTCAATGTCGATCCCACATGAAGACTTTCACTCCAACACTCTTTGTTGTTCTTGTTTGAGCACTAGAGTGAAAAAAAACAAGCAGCTTAGTTTTCTTATTAGGCCAACAAGACAATACATAAATGAGTTAGTTGATTAGTGGTTCAATTAAAGGGAAAACAAGAAAGTAAATAACAAGAAAATATAAACTAAACTAAGCATATATCAACTGAAATGGATGCATGAAAGAGACACAAGAAATAGCTACCAATAGGTTTGATCTTCGAATTGATAACACCTAGGAGAAGTATGGGAACTTATGAGTCCCCTCTTCCTCCTTGAGAGGGATCTTGAATACCCCAAATACAAATCTCTCTTCTTCTAATAATGGAAAATGGAAACATGATGGTGAAGATTTGATTGTCAAAATTCTCAAGTGGAGAGAAGTAAAACACTTGCTATGGATGCTCAAGAGGCTCTAAGAGAATGATGGCTTCTCCAAAACCAAATGGATAGCATAACAATACTCAATATTCTTCTCCTTGTTTGCATACCTTGGTTATGTATTTATAGTACCCATGCAAGTTTTTTCATAACTTGTTTTTAGTGTGAATGGGATCCCTTTGAAGTTATATCCCATCCTTTTAGTAGCCCCAATGCTAGATTTCGGGTTGATTTTGAGGTCTTATCATGGTACACTTCGATATGGAATTTATTGAGGCCTGATCAATTTAATTAATGATTCATTCTACATAAACACAAGTTCTTGTGGAGACAACCACTTAGACCTTGCAGTTTGTGCATTCAACGTTGTGTTGGCTCGTACAAATGTCCATAAGTAGGATTTGGGGAGACTGTGTTTAAATTCAATGACTATTTTCATAGTTTTGCTTACTGAATATGTTCTTTAAATGATTGAAGTATGATGACTAATATGTTGTTCTGGATTTTCTTCAACCATTTCTTGTATTTTTGTGAGAAATTTTTCGGTTATAACAGATGCTCCCTGATGTGTGAGATTAGGAGCATACGTATAGCCAAAATACATCATTGTTTCTTTTGGTTGTGATGTAATTGTGTAGCAGAGTGAGAGACTTTGTATTGAATAACTTTGAGAGAGATCTGTTAGAGGAAAAGGGAACTAGTATGTGGACCAAGTAGTCTCTAAAGAGAAAATTTGTGTACAAACGAGGCAGGTATGCCACATGCTCATGTCATGAAACCAGAATAGTACAAGTGTAACTGAAATTTGTTGATGAGGTGGATATCTACATCACCCTCAGGGGCATCAATAATGACAGATGAATATTCTATGCAATGAAATGACTAAATTGATGAATAAATAACTCATAGGCATTGATGGCATGTCAAATTCAGAGGTCTTCATCTTCTACTGAAAACTATAATGGTTGCATAGTAAGACCTTTTATAGAAAGATTTGCCTCACCCTATGCAAACTTTCACAGAGGGCATTTTTACATTTCCCTATGCAGACTTGAAGTCCCTTTTTGCAAATCCCAGAGCTAAAAACATTATTTTTCCACATATACGCGCTCTACCTATAGTACATCATGTGTATACATAGGTCACACCACTACAGCCCGCTTACAGCAGGATTTGTGCCCAAAATTAAAAAATGGTGTCGAGTTTCCATGTCACATCACGAGATCTATGATCCTTGGCCTTCCATATACTGGAAACGTTCTGACTCGACCCTTCAGTTCCACTTGAAGGATACAAATGGGAAAAATTTGAGCTATGGAAAAGAGGAGAAGAATTCAACTTTGAGGGAAAATTTACTATGGAGAAATTATTCACTTCATATTGAGTCTGTATCCCTTTTTCCTTTAAGTCTAAACACATTGTTCATCCCCCAAGATCTTCCCTACTTGTTTGAGAACCTCATTGACTCTCTTATATGATATTTCCTTTGGTGGAGGATTGAAGTGGTGGAGGCTTAGCTAGAAGGAACTTAATTTTTTGGTTCTGAACTATGTCGACACAGAAGTTTGTAATTCATTCACTTTTGTTGATTACATTTTAATAGAAATACTCTTTTCCTGTCCAATTAATATCTTGCAAATACTTGAATTGTTATTCCATG
>JASDQU010880739.1:28696-40138 GCA_032191745.1 Picea mariana
TTTGGTGGAGGATTGAAGTGGTGGAGGCTTAGCTAGAAGGAACTTAATTTTTTGGTTCTGAACTATGTCGACACAGAAGTTTGTAATTCATTCACTTTTGTTGATTACATTTTAATAGAAATACTCTTTTCCTGTCCAATTAATATCTTGCAAATACTTGAATTGTTATTCCATGGGTGTAATTTTTATGAATGTTGATGGATTATGCTATTGAATGTGATAACATTATATATTATCACCATATGCTTGTGTCTCTTGGTTGTTGAGGACTAGTTGCAGGTGTATTGTTTTTGGTCAAGTGCTCAACGGTGGACTTCATCGAACGTCTGGACGAGGTAGGCCTTTTATCTTGTCTTGCTAGAATATTTGTTTATATAGAATACTTGAGATTAGAGTTGATTTCTACAATCATTTTTGTTTGTTGTGGTTTACCCCTATCCATAGAGAGATTTTCCTCGAAAAAGAATTGGCAACCATACTAGGGATATAATCTTCTTTTTCGGGGTTTGGAGTGTTTTTCTCCTTAGATTTCTCTCATTTATATTGATTTTCTTATCGTATGATTGATTGACATCCTATGTTCACTTTGAGTCTAAGTTTCTTAGCCTTCTCCTTATCATGGTTATGTTTTGACACATATACGTGGGTTTTTTCCTGACAGTCGCATACATACACGTGTTGTCCTTATGCAAGTTGTGTATATACATGCTTTCTCCTTGAACAGTCATGTACATCATCTTGTTTCTTGGTTGTTGGGTTTGATGGTTTTTGGGTAGGTTTTGATGATGGATGAGTCTTCTTAGGTCTCTATTATGACTGTTAAGTGTTTGTGGAATGACAGGAAACCTTTCTTTGGTTTATTTTTTGGGCGGTGCCTTTCTCATCATCCTTTTCATTTGATTGTCCTTACATCTTGGTGTTATAATGGGAAAAACCCCTATGGACTACACTAGGGTTCTAAAGTGTAGGTAGAGATAACCGTCTAAATTCTCCTACTTTTAACAACTATCACGACATTCACCCACATTCATACATAAAAAAAAAAAGTACAGGGATCCGGTAAGCTTACCTTAAACTCCACGTCTGGTGTCGATCCCTTTGTGCTCAGTTGTTTCTCGACTACAGATCTCCTCCCAAGGCCAACCTGCATTCACCAAAATAAAAACAAGAAACTACAAGCATGCATTCTATATATGGATTAGTGGGTTAGATATCATAACCAAAATATAAATAAATCATAAATATTGAAGACATCATTTGGTGGGACGGAAAAAGTATTTCTTTATATTAATCTCACAAAGTCGCTTACAATATGAGACTGGTAACTACTCCTTGAACTTGGTCCTGGGATCCTCTTCACCATGCACCAACTGATTCCATGTATTCTTCTCCTCTTCAGTTCTCTCTAGGGAGATGGCAAGGATTTGCAATGGAGGAAAAAGGAATTATGGCTCAAACTCACAATGTGGTTGCAAAATATTGGGGAAAAGGGGGAATACTAAAATGGGCAGAGTTTCTTTGCTCTCATGCTTCTTGTTGAAAAGGGACCCCAACCCCTTCTTTTATAGGCCAAAAATATAGTTATTCAGTTGGGCGACTGGCTATGGGCAGTCAAATGGTTAGGTAACTACCCGAAAACCCATATCCCTTTGCAATTTTTAGTTTTTGCGTTTTTTGTGAGTATACGCGGGCTGTAATGGTGTAGAAAGTGTGTGTACGTGGGAAGTAGTGGTGTAGGACGCGTACATATTCAAAAAAAATGGTTTTTTAGAAGAGTTGTCCAATGATGGCTTGGCAAAAATAGCAAGTAAGATGGCATGATGCCAAGCATGCATGTTTGGTGCAATT
This sequence comes from Picea mariana, assembly GCA_032191745.1. Taxonomy (NCBI): domain Eukaryota; kingdom Viridiplantae; phylum Streptophyta; class Pinopsida; order Pinales; family Pinaceae; genus Picea; species Picea mariana. The sequence goes on from JASDQU010880739.1 coordinate 30,545, forward strand.
TAGGGTTATAACACTTGCATTGGGTGTTTTTCTCCTTGATATCCTACTTGGTTTGTCTCTATTTACACAGAACAGAGTTTTTATATCAAGTTGTTGTTCATTCCTTGATTTTTCATTCTCTTATATTGAAAATACAAAAATATTAGGCATTTTACATTGTTGGCATTTTGATCTTTTGAGTCCTTATCATTGATTTTAGTACGTGTAAAGAAAGATTGCATTTTTATTTAGAATTGCAGAACTAAATTGAGAATTGCATTTTGAAAAGCATATCATTTATTGAAAATTGAAGTTACGACCTTGCATTGTATTCATATTCATTTATTTTACTTGTTGAGTCATAACATCACTAGTTTCATGACCGCGCCTTTTTGAGTAAGCAAGGCCACTAAAAGTAACGCTATAATTTAAAATTAATTAGTAACGATTTTATTTTTCTAGGGTGCACAAACTAGCTTAGGATTTATATCCTTGGAATAGGATTTTGTGAGTAAACTTATCCAAGGCTATTAAATCAACATATGTGCCTGAATAAGGGAGTGGAGAAATCCATTGTATAATCAATAATATCTTGAGGCTTCGCTTAAACCGGAGTTAAGAACGAGTTTGCGTGAGGTTAGTTGAAGGGATATCCCCCTGATACCTTCTTAGCGTCAGATATATTTCTGGGGATCTATTCATATATGGGGATCTTGCTAGTACCCTTACTTCTATGAGAGGCGGTGCTTTCAAGGTTTTGAGCTTTGTTACCCTTCCCATATGGTGGACCTGACTTACGACTATTCGCCTATACATTGGTTATATCGTGGTTGCTTAGTTGCTTGACTTAGGTACCACATAAATTACTTGCAGGGGTTATTCTACAGGTACCCTGGGTCAGATAAGGCTCGGAAAGAACACAAACTTTATGTAGGATTACCTCTCCGGGGGATCTGACCAACTGGTTGTTAATCCCACAAGGGCCCTTATAGCTGATTCTGATACCTCTGATATTTAGCAGAGGAGTCTCAAGCTCCTCTTGGGTGAGGCATACCTACTTTAGGGAGGGAGGACCCTTTCAACCACTTTATCCTATTTGTCTGCATATTGGTCGTTTGATTATTTTTTGATGTGCTCTTTGATTAATAGTTGGCCTTAGTATTTTTTTTGTATATCTTGAGTCTTGAGTCATCCTGGAGCCAGACCAGCTTCCCTGTAGGTTTCGCTGCTTGTTACAGTTACCACCACATTTTGAGTCTTCTCCTTCTAAAAGGTGTAAAGTTATCAAACGTGGTACACACACCTCCACTTATCAGACTTGTGATCATACAAGGATGAGTATTGAAGCGAGTCAACAATCTATTGGGAGTCCTTCCACTCCCATACCTACTATAGTTAACAATACCCCTTCGACACCTTCAACCAAAATGGTTGTAGTGTCGGAGGTGCCTATCCTCACCTATGCCCGTCCTATAGTGAAAACTCAAACTATAGCCACGAACCCTTTTGGGTATCTTTTTCACTCACCGGGTTATAATTTTCATTCCATCCCTATGTCATCTAGTCCTTTTTGTTATGGTATGTTGAACTTCACATCACAGTTTTCAAACTCCATCCCAGTGGCTGGTACGAATACTAGAGTTGGAATTGGGGGCACAGCTCCTCCACATACTCCATTCTCGTTTGGTGGCATTCATGTCCCTCAAATGAACCATGTTATTGGAGGCATTTCTTCACTTAATCTCGGTTCTAATCCTTGTCGACGATAAAAATGGCAACGAGAATTTTTCCTGCAAAGTATTGCAAAAGCCTATTATTATAAGCTAACGATATATGTAATACTAGTAGGTGGGACCCCCTTATATTTTGGAGGATCAGATCTAGTTCTTATTTGATCTTTATTTTGTTGTTCAACATTGCTTATAGGTTTGAGCATGATTTAGGTTCAAATGTTGGTTATATTCGCAACAAATGAGTGATGGATAATTCATGTTGTGTGTGGGTTTCTTTACTCTAAATTCTCAATTCCATGTCACGAGTGCTTATGTGAACTATTGTTTCTATGATAATTGAACCATGATCTATTACATATTATACCTGCACAAAACATATGTTAGTCATGGAGAAGGATAAAAGAAATATGAAAGGAAATTAAAGGAAGAAATTAAACTATGCTACTATTCTACTATGCTACACTACATGCATTGAAATTAAAGGATTGTTGTTAAGTCCTAGCTAATAGGGTGAGTGGCTATAAGATTTATTGTGTTATATGGAAACACATGTGATATGCATTATGGTGTGGTTGGAAATGGTTAATGTGACATAGGGTAGCGCATTTGGCAAGTAATGGACGTTGGTTTAGATGCATGGATTAATTGATGGATTAATGAAATGGTTGGTTGGCGAATATTAAATGATTGAATGAGTAAAGGATGAAAGCGACGTACATTTATTGCACGTCACTCCATACCTCTCCCACTCATCGTCACCCTAGATTGGTTATTGTTCAATTGTGTTTCATTGTGGTTAAGCCCCTATTTTCAGGCAAAGGAAGAACTGCTCGACCAAGATCGTGTTTTTAAGGCTTTTTGGTTACAAGTATGTCTTTTTCTCCATCCATGAACCCTCTCTGGTTATGAAATATATATTGGCTTGATGATGTGTGGGTTTGTGTTTTTCTTGAGACTAGAAACTATGTAGACTTGTGATATTTATCTGGAATGGTTGGTTGTGTGTATGCACTATAAATCGAAGGATTTGATAGTTGAAGTCATGATTTCATTGATAATTTTGTGTCGTAGAATCCATAAAGGCTCTTTGTTGTCTTATGGGTTTTGCTTGGAGGGTTTCATTTAGTCTATACATGATGGATGGATCCACATAGTTCTTGTAAACATACCCTTTTTTATTTGGTGGTTGTGTTTGATTTTGAACCATCGTGGGTCACTGCTATCATTTCACCTGGGTATGGGCTCGTTTATTCTATTGGTTTCTGTACGGTTGGTTGTGGTGGCTATTAGGCCAAGACACTTGCTTTAGGGTTGGTTTTTATTTCATGGCTCTGTTTTATATCAGTATTATTTGGGTTGATTGGGAAAACCACGAGGGTTATACCCTGCGTGTTCTTGGTGTTATTACAGATCAATATGAAGCCTTTGCTCCTATGTTCATAGTCTCTCCTATCTCGTGAGTTGTCACCATGTCTGTGAAGTTATTGGTGATATGGCCTGTGTGTCCACCATATGGTCTCAAAATTTTCTCACCTGTTGTTGGTGGAAGACTCTAGCCTCTCTATGTTGGTCCACAGAGCGAACCCTTGATTACTCAAAGCCCATTTTGATTATTCAAAGCTCCGTTTTAATATTGGGACTAGTTATATCATGTCGGGTATATTATTGATTGTTATGAGTTGATGGGGTATCGTCAACAGTGATTGATTTTTGGCTCGTTTCTGTTGATAACATTGACAGTAGTTTTGTTTATTGGTATTTATTCACTGCATTGTTTATTATAATAGCCGAATCGATAGCTTAGCATGGTTAATTGGTTAATTTGAGAAATTGGATTGGATACACAATCGTTGTCTCTTATATTGTAATAATTGGATTGTTAACCCAACATTAGTTCATAGTTGATTAAGTCATAGCAATGCTTCGTGCGTGATGTGTTGGTATGTGTGGGTTTCCTACAGCATGTTTAAGTTGAATTGATGGTTGTTGTTACTATGTGTTTTAATTGCCAATCGGGAGTATTGCAATTTAAAGTCATGATAGTCATGACTTGGTTTTCCATTGCATATGGTTATGGATATCATTTTATTACACCATCAGAGATGGGCACGAGTTTCATAACAGTATGATTTCATTGCAATTTGATTATTAAATTGATTAGAGGGATGGAATTGGGCATGATTTTTATGTTTGTGTTTGATTGAGGAAATAATTCATGGATAGTGGTTGATGTTTTGATGTTGAACGGAGTGGAAACAAGTGATTGTGTGTTCATTGTAATTTTGTTTTAAAATTAAATGAAAGAAATGAAAGGAAACAAGATTATTTATATAGGTTGTTTTGAAAGCATATTATATTGAGTATGATGGCACTGCGTAATTGAAATTTTTAAGGATTTAAAAGTGAACAGTGAGCAAGTTTAACACACAGAAATGATTAAATTATACACACAGTAATTGTTAATTGATCACAGTAATTGGCTAATGTTGGTTTGTTGCATTGAATACAGAATAGTTTTATGGATTACTTAATTAATCTTATGAATAGTATCCACTTTTTTACCCTATCATTATTTCACTTTCCGCTAATTACAATCCCCTCGCCTTCCCATATCCATTACTCACTCCTTGTTCCTAAAATTTAATTATAGTTAAGACGATCTTTGTATTGTGATAGTTTAAGATCACAGGGATGGATTACAGTGATATGTTCTTTGGTTTACATTTCAGTTGAATTTTTGTCGTCTGTGAGCAATAACCATTTTATTTTTCCCCTCATTTTAACACTTTTCTCTCAATACAGACCCCTCACATATCCCAATTGAACAATTGAAAAATTCATATGGATTGGATTGCATGAGTCTGATATGTTACTAAGACAAAATTTATTTCGTATTGTAAAAGAGTTTTCATGTATGGTTGTTAAAGAAATTATTTTCTAATCAATCATGCATATAGGAATGATATTTTTCAGTCAAGATAGCCATGGAAGAGGTAACCGAGGAAGAGGTAATTGGAATAGGAGCCAGAGAAGGCCAAGATTCTCCATTCATTTTGATGTTGACTCGCAAGAGTTAGGCCAGTTATTTCAGGATGGGTTTTTCAATTGGATTGGACAAGGAATGGTCCAACCTAGGCCTGAAGGGTCTCCCTTCCAATATCCACAAGCCCCTAGTATTCATGTGCCCCCTCATGTCTCATTGCAATCCGAGGTTCCCAAAAACGATGGATGGAAAGAGATTGTCCACCCGGCAGTCTCCCAACATCATGGTTGGCCCAATTTGTCTTTACCTGCTCCCCCGCCTATCAATCAGATTGTCCAAGTTTCCCATGTCAACTCACCAGTTTTGTCTTCTCGTGCTAGTAAAAGGTTAAAAATCGAGGCCCACCATGCCCCTGAAAAAGGAAAATCCATCCCTTCCTCACCCTTCAATGGCTCTGATAAACCTGTGTCCTCTCGGATGCATTTGAGGGACGATCGTTCTCATGTGATCAGCGAGATTAGGCCTAAAGGCTCAGCACAGCTGAAGGAAAATTCAGAGAGATCAAAAGGTGGTAGCATAAACAAGGGAAAGATCGCATCTCATAGTGGAAAATATGGATTTTAAGTTTTATTTTATTTATTGTTAATGACAGTTGACTTCAGAATTTTTTGACAACATGTTGTTTTTGGATATCTAAGTAATATATTTTTGAAATTAATTTCAAATATCAATGAGATAAATTTTCAACCATGAATGTGATGATGGGAATCACAAGGAGGGATGTTTTTGTTTAATTAACTATTTATGTTATGATTGTTAAGAGCTAAAGGGGAGTCACAAGGGGTCCCACCTACTAGTTATTATTTATTTAAAACCCTTATTATGATTTATTACTTTTCCCCCTAACTAAAACATTGGTTGAGATTTTAGTTAACTTAACTAATGAATTAGTTCAACTAATTCAACCAATTCTAATTTGCTTAAAGGAAAAATAAAAGGGAGGAACAGGGAGAATAGAAGGAGAAGCATACTAAGGTTTGATCTTTGAGTTTGTGTTGAGATAGTTCAATTTTCATTCATTCCTTAATTTATCACAAGCCTAATTCTTTTTTATGATAGCAGGGTCTTATTGTAGACAGCAAGATTCAGGGCTGAATTACATCATTCAGACACTTGTTTTTCAAAGGTGTTGATCTATCTTTGATAGTCTATGTAGACTTGTATGTTTGTGAATTAGTTTTCATGGCTAACAAAGGTTATTGTGCAAAATCAATTGGGCAGCAATCTGTGGCAAGATGATCCATCTTTTAGAGTTCAGTTTTTTGTTTTTTGTCAGAGGTCCTTTTGTATGTTTCATTGGGGACGTCTAAGTTTGACTTTGGTCCAAAACTTATTCACGAAATTTTGTAAAGAGAATGACTCTTTGATGAATTGGAATGAAATAAAGGATTGTTTTATGTCTCATATGTCTTGATTATTGACTTGGTGTCTTTACTTATGTCTCTATATTTATTTCAGCATATGTTATGTTTAGAAAAACACATAAATAATGAATTTTTTAGCAAGCTTTTATTTATAAAAATCAGCCTAAGAACTTGTAATCAATACTTGTGAGTTAGGATATTAATTTTGATGGCTATAAACGTAGGGTGATATTCCCTTCTATTTTTATTTAGCCAAGAAGAATCTAAAAATTCTTGAGTAAGATTAATTCATATCTTTTCCTCAACATTTTTTTGGCGACTCCACTAGGGAGATCTTCAATATCTCTCTGGTTATTTTTTATGCTTGATTTGCATCGAATACATCTATTTTTTTTTATTTTGATCCTTTAACTGTTTTATTTTTAATGACTGTGCATGTTGCAAGGCATCCCAATATTGAGCCCAATGTTCAAGATCAGACCAACATTACTTTGAATTTTTTCAACACCATTTTAGACCCTGGCAATACTCATGTTGAGATTAATCATTAATGGGCAGCAATTGAACAAGATATTAGTGCCCAAGAACATTGGGAATCTAGACATAGACAACCTATGAATCAGCGGTAACCTTCTTGTTCCTTAATTTTTGGCCTTACTTTTATGTCCTTAGACTCTCGTGTTTCTAGAAGAAGAAGAGGCTTATCACCTGAAATTAATCCTATTTCTGAAATAGGAAAAAGGAACGTTGTGTTTTCAACCCAACAAAGTGATCTAAGGAGAAATTTGTTTGATTCATCCAGTTCATGTTTTTATCCCTCACCTATCATCCACAAGATGGCATCTAGTGGTGGCTCTGGTGGCACTGGAAGTTTGTCCTCCTCTCATTCTTCATCTTCGTTGGTGATTGGTACTTTATATAGCCACCATATCCCTGTCCAATCTACCACAAATCCCACCAAAATCATTAAAAAGTATGGACTTTTTCAGTTTGAAGAAGACGCCACAACCACACTATGACATGTGTCCTCTCCTCTTAACCTAGCACCTGCTACTCGTCCACTTCCTAAATTCAAAGAGAATCTCCCTAGGTTTTCGAAAAATAAAATTGTCACTAAAAATGAACACCTGGTGGCATTTTCTAATGCTTGTCATAACATAGGGACTAATGAAAATGATACTTGCATGCGCTTGTTCATCAATTCCTTGGAAGGAAAGGTTGCGGCCGATGTCTTTGAAATTCCTCCTAAGATTATGTCTACTTTGGAGGAGTTAATATATTGGTTCAGATCCACTTATGGACAATCTAAAAGCCTATCCAAGAAGTTACGGGAATACAACAACATCGCCTATAAGGATGGTGAGACCATCAAGTCCTTCAACTTGTGTTTCACTAAGTTATACAATCAAATCCTTGAACTTATTCGACCTCAAAACCAAGCCGCTTGCATGCATTACTATAATGCATTACCTTCCCCCTATCATCATAGGATTGAGGAAAAATCCATTGATAATCTCGATTCTGATATGCATACTTGTTTAGAGTATGAAGAATAGCTTGAAAGAATAGGTCTTCCCCAGGGAGAATTGGTTAAACAAACAGACATGTCTACCCTCTTACAGCTAGTACAAGATATGAATAATCATATGATATCATATGAGTGAAAAGGAACTGTCTCCCCTCTCACCCCTGGAGCTTCATCCTCTTCCACACCCCCCTTTAGGAATCCAATTGAAAATAATTTTCAGCCTAAAGCTATCTTGCCCCAAAGTTGGTGTAACTTTTGTGAGGAACACCATGAGGAAGCCACATGTGAGGTAAGGAAGAGTGCCAGAGATAATATCTTTGGTAAAAGACAAAAAACTACCACTGTTTTCCTAGAATTTGCAGAGCCAAAGGATGTCATGATCATCAATACTAGGAACAAATCCTATGTTCCCAAAGGTGAATATGATCCTCCCTGCAATTCTTCTATCCCAAGCTCATCTTCACCAGCTGCTACGGTTTAGGTTCCTAAGGTTCTTGACATTCAAGAAAAAACTCCCCCTCTCCCCTCTTCCAAATACAATATTATGAATCAGTTGGTCAGCATCAAAGAAGATGCCACCCTTTTGGACATGGTTGTCGTCCCTGAAAAATAGAGGCATCTAAAAAAATTCATGGAAGGAAAATCTTTCATTGTAGCCAACCTCTCTGAAGAGGTGAATGAAGAGGATTCATCTGTAAATAAAGTAGGTGTACATAACTTTAGATACCCTGTAAAAAATCCCCATTTTTATATTTCTGTAAAAATTATGGATAAAATCGCCCATTGTTGCCTCATTGATGGCGGTTAAGGTCCAAGTGTGATGTGGAAGATTATAATGGAAGAGCTAGGCTTGTCTTGTACCAATGAAAATGCCAGAATCATGCTCTCCTATAATAGTATACAACAAACAACCATAGGTGAGATTAAATATGTGACCTTAGTTCTATGTGCACACCCTGAAATAAGGACAACCCTTAGTATTCAGTTAATCGATATGCCAGTAAGCAATTACTCAATCATCTTGGGAAGAGATTGGAAAGCTTTACAGGTGGATACCTCTTACTTGATGGGACACATTTATCCATTTCTTGGAATGGTAAAACAGTATATTCCTTAGAGAGGGTAGGATTTCACCTTACATAGAGAGTGTCCCACGGCCTAATGTAAACTATATCGAAGAGGACCCAGTAGTGTATTCCATCTTTGCTAAGGAGGATAGCATTTCCCTTGGAATAAATGGATTTGGATAATGGTATGTAGCACATGCACTTTGATGGCTCATTCTCAAATGAAGGAAATGGAGATGGCATTGTTTTGATTTCTCCTGTAGGAAAAATCCATAACTTTTCTTATAGGTTGGATTTTTCTTGCACGAACAATGTCACCGAATTCGAAGTGTTATTACTAGGCATTGAAAATGCCTATAATCTTAGTTGTGGTCACCTTTTAGTTTTTAGGGACTCTGCTCTTGTTGTGAATCTTATACGTAAGATCTACTCCCCTAGATATAAGTTGATGAAACGATACACCCAAACTATTTGGGCACTTATCTCGAACCTATTATCTTTCAACATCACTCATGCTAAGAGGGAATTGAACTCAGTGGATGATCAGTTAGTTGTTTTTGTAGCCTCTCCTACACGAAAACTTCTGCCACATAGACCTAATTTTACTTTTCAATCTCTATACCATCCACATATCCTTGACAATATAGAATCTTGGCAGCTCTTCCCTAACGATGAGAGCATTTGTTCTTTCGTTCAAAATGAACCTTTTAAGCCCAAGGAAATTATATCCATATAAAATGACAAAATCCCTAAAGGCTTGACTCCCATAGAAAGTTCATTTTCATTGAGTGATGTAGGCAATAAAGAGAAACAGAAAGAAGAGGAGTCAAAAGGGAAGGTGGGTGAAACCATCTCCTTGAACATTGGGACACCCAAAGCT
>JASDQU010880740.1:15004-36612 GCA_032191745.1 Picea mariana
CGATCGACTATCAATGCTAGAATTATAGGTCAAATGAAGTATCTGTTAAGACGACGAAACTAGGAAGATAAGTAGTTACAAATGCCTAGTAATTGAACATGCATGTATAAATAAATGATCATGTATCAAGGAAAGTGGCTCTTTTGTGATATATTGATATATATATATATATATATATATATATATATATATAAAATAAAGTATTGTTTGTTGGGATCTCACTACTTTGTATATGCATTGACATATTTGTATGTAACCTCTATGATTTTCTGTATTATGTGATGGACTACTGGTAACACTCCCTACTTTTCCCTAGATTACAACAAGGGGTGATGTCGCAATGACGGAAATATCCTACATGTATGAGGATGACACATGGTGGCCTATAATTGGTTGAGGTAATAGGGATCGGGTCACTGTCGAGTTCAATCCCTTGGAAAGGTGTTGTTATCAATGAATGTTATATTGTAAGGAAGAGCAATCGTGACCATTGGATCTAGTTGCCAATATTTCAAAGCAAAGTCCATCGAAAAGAGTTTGCTCAAAGTTGAATTTCGGAGGGAATTCTTGAGCGATCTCATAAACACTCTAAAGGAGGAACTTCAAGGAGTAATCCTAGTCCTCAATCAGAGCCCAACTGAAAGATGATCCTATTCATAGATCTTGGTGGGTCTCACCTGTACAAGGCCAGGAGGAAGGTGATGTCATGCTGATGGGAATGAAATCATCCATCCAATACATAGAGGACAAGTGTTAGCACTAAGAAGGATGTGCTAGTTTTCAATCCACATGTTTGGTGGATATTGTGCCACGTGGAAGCATGTTATGGAAATTTAGGGTTGAAAAGTGACATGGCATGAGTGCAACGTGTCAATCCAGGTGACAAGGTTCGGTAGGGCATGTGTCCTGAGTGCCAACTCGGATGCCACATCGAACTCTATGCAAGCGAGGCTAGGAAGGGAGTTTATCATTTCAAAGTTGAATCAGGAGAGTTCGGAGTTTACCATATTATGATTCATAATTTAATTGATGTACTATAAAATCATCTTTTTGTTAGGGCAATTTATTAAGAATTTTTGCAGTCAAACCGTGTGGATATTTACAAAGGAAATATGTATATTTTGCAGTATATTAGGAGTAGCATATCCTCTGGCTGTAAGACTAATTTTTGTAAAATATCTATTGGTTTTTGCAGTTTCTTCGGCAAGGCGGATTATAAAATATAAAAAGATTTAGTTCCTTAAAAAAAAGTAAAGTTATTGGGAATTTAAAATCAAAATTTTTTAGGGTTTTTTTGGGGACAAGCACATGATTTGAAAATCAAGTATATTTTTCAAGGGTGCTCAGATTTCAATAAAACCATAGCCAATAGATTCACAGTGTTTGTGGAATTTTTTTATGGTCATAATATCCAATTAGAGAATTATATTTGCATCTATGTTCATTTTAATTTATTCGCCTCAAGGAGCTCCATTGCAAAGTAAGCTATTTTTATAAACCCTAGTGTTTGTATAAAATTTCTTCTAAGCAAGATGTATTTTACCGGAAAAGAGGATGGTCCTAGTATTGAATAATTCATATGTATCAAAAGTCATTATGGAAAAAGCATTGGAAATTTTGGATAAATTGTAATTTAGTAGGTGATGCGACCATTTGGTGGAAGTTTTTTAACCATAGAAAGATGATGGCACTCTTCATTGAAGAATTTGAAAAAATATTTTTAGATAGGTGGTCACATGTTGGGAAAAAGGATAAAGAGAGCATCAAAGATTTGTTTTCATGTGGCAACTCTATATTATAGGTTCATGGGTCTATTCATAAAGAAAAGGTCGATGTTTCTATTAACCGTAATTTCCAACAAAATTTGATCAATGTTTATTTGGATAATAGATTGCAAGTTACTACAAAACATATCCAAAGTACACAAGTTGAGAGTGAGTCTATATATTTTTTTTAATTTTTCAAGATTACCATGAACAAATATGTGTTGCATTTTGATTTTCATGTCATATATATCAATTATGTAGTTTTTATTATTGGATATCCTTGGATGAAATTAGTGGGTACAATTAATACTAATGTGGAAAATAAGTTTATGAATCTTTGGTACAAGAAAAATAAAATCCTATTGTAGGATATGTGACGTACCCGTTGATCTGGGTACCTCAAGAATTCACTGTCTTGAAGGATTTCCAATTTATGATAAAATTGATAATTCAAGAGGCATGATACATGCACATGAAATAATTAAAAAAAATAATAAACTATAAAGGAAATGATTAATATGCCATTCACAACATTAACAACAAGCATGTACGATACAAACACATCACAAAGATAATTAATACAAAACGGAAAATAAATTACAAAGAAAACATAGATAACACTTATCTTTAAATAAACCATTCACCAATTGGCTGAAGACGTCAAATGTTCCATCCAACCATAGAAAATAGTGTTCTATCTCTCTCAATAGCAGGTCATCCCTTAAATGATTCTATGAATCTACAAGGATGGGTCCTAGGACAACTCTAATGCACAAAGCTAGCTATCAAGCTCTAGAATTTTTCTCAACCACACAACAATCCTAATTTACCAGTTCTCTTTCCCCTCATCCTGGAAAATGAAAATAAATGAACCCATTTATCTGCAACGCAGTCCCTTATGATATTTCTCTTAGTTTCCAGGGCTCTAGTGCTACTTCTTAGGAAATATCAATGCTCGAAACTCCAAGAATTTTCAGTTGTGCATAACTCTTTCACAAATTCCATCATTATCATGCACATAGGAATCAATTCCTTTCTAGTATAACCAATAGATACCTACATCGAACAAGAAATCTCTCTCTACCACCAGCAATTCGTTCTGATGTAACAAAACAAAAACCAAAGTGAACAAGAATGAATGAGGAACAATGAATGGAAAACTAAAAAATATCAAGTAACCCCCAAACATCCCAAGAGTGGGGTTTATATGATTACATGAAGTAATGCACCACGTATCCTCCCCAAGAATATCACATAGCCATTTTTCCCAACTGATTCCAAGATGGGTGAATAAAATGTAATAAAAAGACTTATCCCCTTTATCCTCCTCTCTCATGCAATCATAGCCCCCTATCTATGTCCTTGTTTGTCTTGCAACCAACGATGCATTTGTATTATCAATGTTCAAAGTATTACATCGCTACTCTCTCTGGCCTATCAAATTTATAAGCACTTCATCCTTTCATCGAATAAAAAAAAATACATCATTCATCCGGGGACTCAAAATCAGGGTATTATAGGATAAGTCTCTTAGTACACGCGAAGGGCCCAAAAAAACTGTTACAGGGAACATAATTGTAGTACCAACCAAAACATATGATGAAAAGAATAAGTTTGAATAAGAAGAAGAAGCTACATAAGGACATGAAGCAAAGCCTTGGGAAAGGCCTAAAAAGGAAGAAAAAGAGAAGGAGATAAATGACCCAAATGAACACCATGTTGAAGAGTCTAAGCAAGAAGAACCAACAGCTAATGTTGGTGTATATCACCATCCACAATACATAGAGAAACAATAGTAATCAAGGCAGGGGTGTGATGATACATGGAGGAATAACAACAATGCATGGAGACATCAAAGTAGGATAGTGAGGAACAATTGGAAGGAAACAATTGGACCCTATGTTCACATTACACTAGGATGGATGGATGCTTGTGCTTGGTACCAACGGGTTACATTTATTCTCTTATCAGATTGTATGGTTTATTCCCATGTTTCAATGATGAAACATGTGAAGGGGTATGGAATGTAGTATACCTAGTGGGGTAATATGGGGTACCTAGGGAGGTATCCATTGGGAACAATAATAGATACATTATTATGTATTTATATGTATGGAGGTAATTTTTAATAAATAAGGCCTATGTAATAGTGTGAAAAAAAATGAATGTAGGAAGGTTTACTAGAAGTTTCCACCTACTAGAATATTCATTTTCTAAATTATTCTTAGTAGGTAGATATCACTATATAAAGAAGTATAAGCAATGTAATGAATCATGGTGAGGTATATTGTAATAGATAATAAACTATTCCTTGAGGAATGTTTCCTTCCTTAAGGAATAGTTAATGGTGTTACCCCACCTCAAGGGTTTTCTTTAATTCTTGTGTTCATTCTTATGCGTGTATGATTTTGTTTATCATTGCAATTAAGGGTTTATCTTCTAGATTATATTTTCATCTCTAAGAACATAACACTCTAGGTCATAATTTCTCTACTAGAAGGCCTTTTGCATGCACAATAACAATATATTTTCTTCTTTATACCTTTCTTAGTCAAAGTACAATCACCATTCTTATTCTTAAGATTTTGGTTGATGCAATCATGTTATTTCTCCTAGCTACATTGTCAACCTCTTTCTCTATAATTATATCGACCCTTTACCTTCAAAAAATGGGCTTGTTGATTGACCTCAAGTTTCCCTTCATCAATAATTTTTTCCATCTCATAATCAACAAACCAAATAAAGAATCAAAAGAATAATCCCTACCACCATGTTTTTTGAAAGTCCATCTAGCACAAAACATTGAATAAAACACATCATAAGGTGTCTTTAGATATATCAGGATTAATTTTATGACTTGATCATATTTCTTTGCAAAATAATTTCCACACTCACCCAATTTCAACAAAAGTTCCTTCACATGAGCCAAGTAATATTCAATTCTTTTAAAGAACAAAATATTGAGAAAGATAAATTCTTTTCCAATCTTCTTAACCTAAGTTTCAACAGTTTTATCAAACAAAGCCTCAATATTCTTAAATACAACATTAGGATAGTCAATCCCACTTCTTTGAAAGTGAATCTCCTTAGATATCTAGGTCCCTACAAACTCATCCTTCTTTCCATCAATGAAAAAAAATTGTTAGTCGTTTATAACCATATATCATGCCCATATTAAATAATTGTGGTCATTTATAATGACAGGATCTTGCTCATCACAGATGATGTTGATATATATATATATTTAATCCCAAAATAATTCTACAATTTGAAACCTTAAGTCAGTCTACAAAAAAAAATATGACTCATTAGGGAAGTGTATAATTGATAGTGTCTAAAAGAATTGCAAACAATAGGTTATAATTCAAACCAATAGTTCTTATAATGTGTTGGAGAACTAGCGAATTAGGTGGATCATAGAGATAGGTATTCTAAGAAGAGGTGGTGTCTAAAGAGACCATCACAACATTTAAATGCATGTGAGTGCATGTCAACATAGATCAACATAGATAGAAGTGTAAGGAACCAAAATATTTCTATCCATAACACATATCACACATCCATGTCATAGACTAACTCATGTATACATATTATATATCACCAAGATGTATCTAACTCCCTTAAAGTGAGGAAGATGAGATCCACTTATATTGGTGACAATGCATAATGAAATCCTTGAATGTTTCCTTGGCTTGCACACTATTCGACTTCTTTGGTCTAACTGGAAAACTAGTAAAATGCCAAGTCGATCACTTAGTTGACTACTTATTCAACTCTTATAATCAATTAACTTTAAAATATCTAAAGGTGTCATGAACCTTCTTAGCCTAGCCTACTGTTCCAATAATTCCTTAAAAGTATTAATTAAAAAAACGAATTATTTATATAAAAATAAACATTGTAAAGTGAAATATTGATAGTATATATAAAGGTAATTATTTTCCATATTTTGTTTTTTAAAAAATAAAAGTTTGCCAATTTTTTTTTACAAATAATTAAGTTTCTATCTATATAGAGTCATTAATACTCCATGAAAAAAATATCTTGTCATTCATATGTTGCTAAATTTTTACACTAAAATAATTTTCTTTGATAGGGTCAATAATTATATTAGTGGAACATGATGTATTTTAAAGTCATTTCTTTAAGATGGGCACAATAATATTTAACATATAGGTTCTTTTTATAAAACAAATTAAATTGTATTATCAATTTATATGTTTTAGATATATGTTTCCATGGAGAAAGCTTTTCCTTAATAGATTGTTTGTAAATTTTGAAGGTATCTCTACTAAATCAACTAATTAATTCCAAAAATAATTGAAGCTTGTCAAATTCCATTTTTAAATAAACAAAAAAATTAACTTTAAATTAACTTCCAAATATCCTTCAAAATTCCTTAAGGGGATTACTTTACTCAAGTAATTGATGATATTGTACAACTTTATTTTTTTAAATCATATTGAGACCAACTTTCGAGGAGGTAAAAATTGGCTTATGAAATCTAAATTCCGCATCGTGAAAGGGATGAAATTATGAATACGTGAGAGTAGTAAGGAATCTATTTTTTCCCTTTCAACAAAACATAGATAAGCCTCAAATTTGCATACCATAAGTTGTTCTCATGGTGTAGGGTTGAACAAAAGTATATAGCTTTAATGATCTTTAAGGGAGTAATCTTTTCTTAAGAATGACTAACATATAAACTTGAGTGGCATCCTTTTAATACTCCTTTACTTCATATTAGGTTTATGAATCTTAGTAAAACAACTTTATAACTTTATATATAGGGGTTTTATATATCAATTTGGTGTTTTGTTTAGTCGTGACTTTAAAATTAGATTATTAATAATAATATTATGATCATATAACATGATAAATTAAACCGATTTTATCCACTTTAATCTACTTTTAGTGTAACATTGGATGTCAATGACTATTTTTTAGTAAAAAGATCAGATCATGAAGACATAAATCTTTCACTAAATTAGTACATATATGAGAGTTTTATCAACTACAGAGAATAAATTCATTAAGAGTTCCACCAATTAGTTCATATGATTTCTTAAGTAGATTTTACTTGAACCAATTTGTATTTTTATATCTTCATTATGAACATGGAATAGTATGTACTTAGATCACATTGAGATCAAGTAGAAACAAGAGGTGAAGAAGGAAAAAAAAAAAAAAACACCAAGCGAGTCCAAATGACCCGTCAAGCAAGGGAAAAGATCATATGGCAGGTACCAACAAAAACTACTCTCATTTGGGATGGCACTTTCCTACTAGTATGTGGGTCTGGTTGCCAATTAAAAGTTTTCAATTACAAAAATGGGGACAAATTGTCCTCCAAAGAATTATTGTTAAACTTGAATTTACCTATCTAATATTGATTAAAACTTCCTATCCTAATTTAATTATATCCTATCTTATTTAAGAGAAATTTTAATAGATAGACACAACATAAATAATATCACTAATTTAAAAAATAGTTCATGTCAATCAATAATATGTTGAAACAATAAATCCACATATTAACTCACAAATAGTTGTAGAGTAAACTTGTAAAATTATCCCTATATCCATTAAACATCACAAATATACAAACATATAAAATGACAAGCATAGAAATAGTTCATATGATCACCATTCAAGAAACTCATAAGACAAACATATAAAAAATAGTCCCATATATTCTTGCAAACATTCATGAATTCCAAAATGTCTTTTTCTCTTTATTTTCTCAAAAATAATAGTATCATTCGATAATACAATGGGAAAAAGTCCCTCAATCTTCGACCAAGCTCTCTTTTTATAAAAAAGATATTATCTTTACATTATGTAGTTGTCATCAATTTTGATGATGGTTACACCTCATCATTTCAACTTCTCCTATTCTATATACAATTCGGATTCCATGAATAAATATATATTATACTAAAAATCATGAGGATTTCTTCTAGGATAAGTATTATACATAGGTCATACACAAGTTATATTCTTTGGCGATGTCTTCCATATTGCTTAACTTCATCCTATTGAGTTCCATATCTCCATCACACACTCTATCTACAACTTGTTTTTCAGTTCTCTGTGGATTTTATTTACTAACTCATTTGCAGTTGTCTTTCATTTGATTAGTTGTACCAAGTATTTTCTTAGGATGTATTTGTTGACCTCAGTAATCTACTCAATAGATTTCTTGCTACTATCTTTGTTGTCTTCCACCACTATTATCTGTAATTTAAATTTATTGGATCCTTCTTGGGCTAGCTCTCGATTGACTAACATATTCAATTGCTTTAGAAACTCATCAGCAAAGTTCTCCATTCTGAAACATGATTTATTACAGAGGCTGATGGTTTTCTTAACATCCTAACATAAGTTTTTCCATCCACCGATCAACACTTGAGTCTTTATCTGTTCCTTATTGGTGAATCTGAACATATTGGTAGGGGTCTCTTCATGCCTTTCTTGCCAATAAATTCTTTTTTCAAATGCATACTCTATCTCAGTGTAATAAACTTGTATTTCATCTAGTTAATCATATAGGATAATGATCACATCTTGATAATCTTGGATCACATTCATCGGTTAAGAAGTTATTTTCTTCTTCTCTTAGCTCTTCATTATACCTAGTAGCTTCTTCTTTTATGATATCCAGTACATGTGCTCCATGTTGGCTTTCATAGAATTATTTCTCCCGTTTCTTGATCTTTACTCCATACTCAAAAACATTTAACTTTATTTGCTCGAAAAGATAAATCTCTCCCTAGTGCTCATCTTTTATTCTTTATATCTTATAAGAATGTTCCCTTTTTAGGGTTTTTAATTGTTCCCTATGCATCTTTTCAGTTCGAGTGGATTGTTGATTAAAATCCTCCTCCAAATTATATTTATGGAATTTTAGACTTTAGTTTCTCTTATAACTATGCCATTTTTTCCTTATATATCTAATGTAGCACTTAACTCACACACGGACATTGAATTTTTCCCTACAAATGTGTTCAAGGTTGAAGAATTATCTAGGGCATTGAATTGACGATTTGGTCCCAATTTCCATGAAATCGCCCTATCGAAAGATCCTTTGCTAGGAGGGTCTTCACCTATTTTCCTTTTGGTGTACCTTTTCTCAATTCCTCTCTTTGAGTTTTTGTAATATTATTCACCTACAACTACCACAACATCATCTAATTCTATCAATTGAGAAGAGTATGATAAATTTCATTCTGTTTTGCTTAAAGGGGTACCAACATTGATATGTGTATTCACCAATGTACCCCAACATTGATATGTGTATTCACCAATGTAGGCCCTTTGAGAGTGCTAGGGATTTTCTTATTTTTTTATCCTCATTCATTTTTTCTCTTATTTTGTCTTTCAGCTTCTCCTAATTCCTCTTCCTTCCTCTTTCTTCATTACTCCTTTTTCCTTTTCTCTTCCTCTTCTTTTTTATTTTGTTCTATTAAGAAACTTTTCAGATTGCTTCCTCCTTTTTATTTGTTTCTGCTTCTACATTATTTTTCTTCTCTTCCTCCTTCTTCTTCATTTCTTCTTCTGCAAACTTTGATGTTGCATCTTCCCTTTTTCTCTTTTCTTCTAACTCTCTCCTTTTCTCTTCCTTTGCTTCAATCTTTTTCTTTTCCTCTAACTCCATAATTTTCTTTTCTTCTTTCATTTTCTTCTTAGCTTCTTCCTCTTCCTTATTTTTTATGATTTCCTCCTCCTCTTATTTAGCTTCGTCTTCATTTTGTTTCTCCCTTTGATTGAACCTTTCTTCTGGCTCCATAGCCCTCTTATACATTTCTTCTTATTTGGTTTCCTCTACTTTCGTTCTTTCCTCTTATTTATTCTTCTCCTAACCATCAATAGTTCCCACTATTCTTTGGTTATTTTCCTTCTTTCTTATTCCTTCCTATGTAATTTTTATTTTTCCTGGTTCATCCTAAATCCTATTTAATACCTCTTCAAAGAATATGGATCCCTTGAAAATATCCTCTGAATCATTGGCATCATGCACAAATGGGTTTATTAACCCCACATATTTAATGTGATCTCTCACAATATCTTTTGGATCATGTCTCCTGTCTTCACCTGTGCATAGACATTGTTCTTTCAAGACTAAAGCTTATTTTTTGGCATGAGAGATGTTCAATAGAGTGAACCTTCCCACTTTGATCAGGAACCTAGGCCAAATTCTCTTAGAGCTTACAACTAGTAATGAGCTTATCCCTTCCTCTATTTTCTAATAGGAAATATCCTTTCCCAATATCTTGTTAGACATATTTAGGAAGAATATGTGGGTCATGCGTACAACCAAATACCCTGATATAGGTATAGTGTTTTCTCATTAACATTTACCTATGTATTTAATATCTTCAATATCTCCTTGAGATAATTTGTGAGGTTTATGGTTGAATATAACAAAAAAACAATGGTGACTTGAAATGATCACAAATATCATAAAAATACCTCTTATAATCATTTCCCCATAACCTAGATAAATATATATGAATAGGAGGTAGGATAGGGTTCAAGTCCTGCCGCATAATAGGAAAAATTATGAAAGAATAAACAACATCTATCAAATATGAGGATATGTAAAAACTTGGGTTTTTTAGTCCTAGCACCTCTTTAACATTTTTGAATATGTTGAATGCAAGGATCTATGCCTACTTGAATATATGTCCCACCTAAACCATACAGTATATCATTGGTGTCAATTATAGCTTAAAATACATGTAGGTTTATTCACCATATAGCCTACAAATCATAGATGTTAGCAGTTGGTAGGGTTTCTTGAAATATTGTATCGGATACAACCCGTTGTCCTTCTGAGTGAATTCCCCATATTCACTCCACCATTATTCTACTAATTAAACCATGTTGGGGTGGTCCTCTCCAAATTTTTCCAGGAATGTATTATTCAGGTATACATTGGGCTCTTGTATATGATATCTCTTCAAAGAAGGGTTGTTTTCCTTCTTTATTCTTCCTCCCTATGTAATTTTTATTTTTCTTGGTTCATCCTAAATCCTATTTAATACCTCTTCAAAGAATAGGGATCCCTTGAAAATATCCTTTGAATCATTTTCATCATGCAAAAATGGGTTTATTAACACCACCGATTTAATGTGATTTCTCACAATACCTTTTGGATAATGTCTCTTGGATTCACGTGTGCATAGACATTGTTCTTTCAAGACTAAAGCTTATTTTTTAGCATGAGGGATGTTCAAAAGAGTGAACCTTCCCACTTTGATGGGGAACCTAGGCCAAATTCTCTTAGAGCTTCTAGCTAGAAATGAAGTTATCCCTTCCTATATTGTCTAATAGGAAATCTCCCTACCTAATAGCTTGTTAGGGACATATTTAGGAAGAAGATGTGGGGCATGTGTACAACCAAATACTGTGATATAGGTATAGTGTTTTCTCATATACCAAAGTCCTATGTCTTTAAGATATTCAATAGCTCCTTGATATAATATGTGAGGATTATGGTTGAATATAACAAAAAACAATGGTGCCATGAAATGATCACAAATATCATATAGATGCCTCTTATAATTTTTGCACGACAACTCATAGAAATATATATGGATAGGAGGTAGGATAGGGTTCAAGTCCCCCCCATAACAGGAAAATTTATGGAAGAACAAACAACATCTATCAAATATGAGGAAATGTAAAAACCTAGTATTTTCAATCATGGGACCTCTTTGACATCTTTGAATATGTTGAATGCAAGGATCTATGCCCAATTCAACATACGTCTCACCTTGGCCACACAATATGTCATTGGTGTCCATTATAGCTTAAAATTCATGTAGGTTTCTTCACCATATAGCCTGCAAATCATAGATGTCAATAGTTGGTAGGGTTTCTTGAAATACTATATCAGATGCAACATGTTGGCCTTCTGAGGGAATTCCTTCTCTTCACTCCACCATTCTTCTACTAATTCAACCATGTTGGGGTGTTCCTCTCCTAATTTTTATAGGAATGTATTATTCTGGTAGACATTAGGCTCTTGCATATGACATCTAGTGTGAATGTTGTCTAGATTTAATGAGGCTATAGGGACCTTTTTCTCATTAATCATTGTGTATCTTTTGTATATTATGATATACTTCTAGGTCTTCATCTTCCATGGGAAAATACTCATTGATGAATATTTTTTACATATCATTCCATGTCGAGCATTCCTCCATCGCATTCAATTAGTTTGTATCGAATAACAAAAGTTTTTTTGTACCTTTTGCTAGGGAGGCCACATTTTTTGTGGGTGTTTTCCCTCTTCTTTTTAGAGATATCGACATCTTCTATTTTCAAATTGTGGTAAACTTCAAAGTTTATCATCATAAATCTCTATAACAAGAAAATCCTTTCAACTAGTCTCTTTTGCACTTGATTCTTTGAACAATGATCATTATGGGTTTCAAATTAGGTTTTTAATGTCTAATCGTTTCCTATTACCACTACAATCAATGTGAAAATTCCCTTCCCTGTAATAAGAGGGAAACATACAACTCCATTAATGTCTTCAGATGAAAGATTTATGTTGGCACAGGGGCAGACCCAAGGTTTAATGCTTCAACAACACACCAATAAAACCCTAACTACCGACCCTTTCGGCAACACCTGCGAAGCAGATGAAGTCTCACCTGAGGTAGAGGAAGGGGAGGTTGCATGACTTAGGTGTCTAAAACCAAGATGGGATACAGATCTATGATTACAATACTTAACAGATCACTTAAACAACAATATGCATTAGTTTCTTGAATCTTATCCACATATCAGATTAAACCCTTATTACAGATCAACGCAGTAACCATAAAGATCAAGTACTTCCATTCACTTAGAACATAGAATCATCTTGGATCTAGCATTAATTCATCTTTAAGCACTAAGAAACAACATCAAATGAATTCATCATACATTATAACAAAAGCACTAAGCATATAAACACATAAAAAACATCGCACAAAGCACATCAAGACACAAGATGTATGTGGTTCACCCCAGTGTGGGGCTATGCCCACCAACGTCTTATTCTTTTTCATTAGTCTTCAATATTCTTACATTCATATTCTCTTGTGCAAAAAGCCATAGAGCCCAACTTCGAAGAGGACAGGAGATCTGCGTGTTGTGCATCAGATCCTCCTTCCCAAAATCAAGTCAAGGCATAGAGCCAACTCATTACTAGCATAGAGCCTTACTTTACACAGTCTGTCTACACAAAGAAACTTTCAACTTATTGCAATAATCCAAATAGTCATGCACTAATCCAATCAGTAAATCTTACAACATATGGTGCACATAGCCAACTATCCATTTTACATCGCTATGCACATAGCCAAACAGACTATCCTTCTTGCATCTCTTAACTACTTATTTATACATTTACAAAGAGGCCTAAACATGGGTAAACCCATGGGCCGACATCCCGTAACTCGTTACATAAACCCTTAAACCCTTTGTTAGGTCCACAAGCCCGAAAAATGAATGAGATCTTGCGATCTCTGCTTCGCCTGGGCGCTCCATCTTCGACTAGCTTGGCGAAGTCCCAAAAGTGGTCAAACATGACCAATGTTTCCTCAAAACTTGGTCAAGGGCCAAAAGGCCCCCAACACTCACTTCTCACTCATCTCAAGTCACTCAGATCTCGGCAGCACTGCTTCAAAGGCCTCGATCTTATCTTGAGTTGCCTTGACTTGTTTCTTTACCAGAGTCTCCTGCTCGATGAAATCCTGAATCACTTGCTCTGTAACAGGCCCTTCCAAGCATTGTTCCACTGTTGCAACTACTTGTTATAGCTGCGAGCCATGTCCTTCAATATCTTCAAAAAGCATGCAGGCTTCATCCTGCACCAGCTGTAATCTCTGTGTAACTTCCATGACTCTGCTCTAGATGGATATAATCTGCCACTGGACTGCACCATGTTCTTGTGATCGATTCATCCTCTCGACTGTAGTAAGCATCTTCATTTGTGCTTGCACGGTGGATTCCTCCTTCTGCGCCTCCTGGATTTTTGCTTCCAGTTTCCTCAGCTCTGGATCTTCTACAAGGTGCTCATAGGTTTGTGCACTTTGATCACTCAGTTTCTTACACTATGAGGAAAGTGCCTTGATTCTTCATACTGTGTTCCTGGAAGCTTCCTCCCTTTGGTCGTGCACTTCTTGCGAAGTGCTCGACACTTCGTTATCTATTCTTGAAGCTATTGAATGGCTTCAATGATATTCTCTACTTGCATCTTGGTTGACTCTGGTTCCTCCTGTACGAAGCTCGACACAAAGAGAAGTGATTTAGTTAACGCTTCTTTGACCACAGTCTGCTCTACAATTAGCTCACCTTTTTATTCGTGTATCTTCGCATTGTTCTTCTCGAACTTCGCCCAAATTTCATCTTTCTCCTTCTGTGCACCTCGAAGTTGCTCTGAGACCTCCTCCTTTTCTTACTTCAAGACCTTTGTATCATGTTACTTTTCTTCTTGAACTCACTGAATTCGAGCCTCTGTTGGGCTCATCCCCCAATTCTACAATTTTCAATGAAGAAGGCATAGTAGATACTGTGAGGCTCGAATGGATGGCTTGTCGTATGTCTTCCAGCTCCTTTTCTATTCTTCCATACAACCTCTCCTTCTTCGCTCCATGTCTTTGCAAGATATCCTCTGAAGCATTCTCCACGACTACAATGATTAGATCGACTTCGTCCTCTATGACTGTGGACTTCATCTTGGGCTTACTGGCGCACGTCTTCTTTCTTATCAAGGGATTCTGCGGAGAAACCTTCCTCTTCTTCGATGTTTCGACCTTGGTAAGGGGATCCTTCGGCAGTGTAAATTTCTCTTTATCTTTCTTTTCTCCTTCTTCCCCTCCTTCTTCTTGGTTCACTTCGTCTCCTCCTCCTCCTGTGAGTGAGTCATGCCTACTTTCCTCTGAGGTGCTTTCCTTCACATCAGTTTATATGTCCTACACTTCCTCCTTTTTATTCTTTTTATTCGTGCTAGTCTATCCATCATGTTTGACCCGGGTGACCAAGAGACTTCCAATGATGTCAGGGTCAGAGAGTTCTACATCCTCAAATAGTACAAGGAACTCTACTGGCCATTCTTTGGTGATCTCCTCAATATTCGTCGGTCATCTTATAATAGGACTGTAAGTCCTCCTTACTCTCATCCCTATGTGCAGTGATGTGGATAAAGTGTCAATCTGGAGATAACTTCGCTAGCGGTCTGTACTGATGCAATGTATTCAGTGTCATTCATAGAAATGTCTCAATAGCATTCTTAAGTTGCTGGTAGTAAGCATGGAATACAACATTTGACTTCCACTACTTCAACATGTCATTCATATACCACAAGGTAGAGAACCTCGTGGCCAATGGCTCTGATGGCTCAACCTCTGGAAATTTCACTCCGTCTAGCATTTGCCAAGAGACAAATGCGATCAATACTAGTAACCAACTGAAATGGAATTCATAGCCTTGATACTAAGCTTCGCGACAGTCCTTCTCCAACTCATTGATGAGGTAACTCACCTAGTTCATTTGCATTCCTTCTACACACTTTCCTATGAGGTCTACTACGAATCTAATAACCTATGTCGGATGGTTCTTTCTAATGAGCTTGCCAGCTATAAGCTGACAATCTAGGTGCATTGTACCATCCTAGATGGAGGCTATCTTGTAGCCTCACTTTCCCTTCTCTACATCACCATAGTCCTCCTTTATGCATTGTGCCAGGGAGCGATCTGAAGACTTCCTTAGGTAGAATTGCTGAGTGTTTAGTCCCTGCATGTTCAGTATTGTGATGACTTGGATCACCACTAGATCCATAGTGACACACCTATCAAGCCATATATCCTCTATGATAGCATGATAGGAGGCATTTAACACAAGTGTTAACCCCCTGATGTCATCCAAAGTGAGGGATCTTCATTACATTCAGGATCATTGATCACGCGAGATCCTTAATCCATGGCTGGGAGACTATGCATGACTTATTCCTAGTCATCTTCATCAGATACCTATACGGCGCAAGCATCACGTAGTTATTCCTATAGCCGAGGTTTAAATCGATGTTCTTCAGAGCTGGGATGTGTCCTAATTGGGGTCCAACTATGTGTATCCCCTTCGGGATGTATGCAGTGATCAACATATACTCAAAGTCACTTGGGATACTATCACGATTAATCATGCTAGCCAAAGGCGATATGTACTCTAACAAGACCGACAGGATCTGCTTTGCGTTAGCTAGATCGTCACGGTGCTTGCTTCACTTCTCATTAGCGGTCTGACTAGAATGGTATCCAGTCGATAGGGATTCTTGCATTCCTCCTATCGACAACGCCTATATTCCTATTGACATAACTCTTTCATCCATTAGCTCGACGAGAATATCCTCCATAGACTTCTCTAGCGTGCTATGTTCACCCGACATTCACACATGTAACCAAATAGATCGAGTAGTTAAATGGAAAAGCGAGGTAATTAAGTAGATGGCGAGGTCTAGAAAGCACAGTGTGAAATAATGGATTCTCTGTTATCTTGGATATTCACGGGTAGCAAAAAGTGGTCCCGGCATAGCGTCCAATGGGTTAAATAAATAAGTGTCATAATAGATTCCTCCAACGAGAAGCAATGTGTCAATCAATATGAATCAGTCTGTTATGGCATGGTCCCAATGGACCAACAACGGTCTTTCTATCATTAACTGCATTTCTAGCCATTTCGGAGCATTGTTCTATGGTTGGGACATCTCCAACGGTCATATAGATTTGTTGTGGCGAAGTCCCACTCTGTGTGGTTCTGTTATTCCGGTGAGGTTCAAGTTCTGTAGATCTTCCTCCTGTGAAGTCTTCCTTCTATTTTCTGTAGCTTCTTGCAACTTATATTTCTTCCTATTAGGCTTCCCAACCTTCTTTCCAGTGATATAAGATTCTTTAATAATTTATGGAATCCTCTTCCCATTTGTATTCTTATTCTCTTCTGGTGAAAGAACTTTGCACTGTTGATGTGCTCTTACATATTATGCGGTTAATGTCCCTTCTCTTACTATTTCTGGGGTGGTTATACTTCTTTCTTGCATGGATAGGTTCTTTAAGCCTTCATGTGTTCTTTCAACTTCGACAACTAATTATCTGGTCCTTTGTTGCTTCGACTTGTCCTCTTGTTCTTCTATTAGTTGCTGTTTTTTTCTAGATATGAAATCCCTTAGTTCTTGTTTTTTATGTTCTGTAGCTTCCTCCTCTACTTTCCTTCTAATTTGATCCTTCTCAATCCAAGTCTTTCCTAATAAAAGTGGAAAATGGGTGGTGTTCTCAACAAACCTAATAATTTCAAAGTCCTCTTCTATCGATGTTTCATGGGAAATCATAGGTATATTAGTAACTCTTCCACATAGGGTTATCATATTTCCTTTAAACAAGCCTATCCTTCCCAATGAAGGTATCATAGCAGGCTTTCCAAAAATTTCCCAAGTGCTTTCTGGCATAATATTCACATGCATTTCTTCATCCAATATATAGTCTATGTCGAAGTCTTCTATTCTTGTAACTATGCATTGTTTTTATTTCAACATCTCTGACCAACTGACATCCTTGTGGTCCTCCATTACTTCTTTGAAATGTACTAACATAGTCTAAGATTTCTTTGATTCTTTCTCTTTATGATTCCCCAACATGCTCTTAGCCTCTTGACTTTCTTCAGAGTTTTCTTGTCTCATGTTCATCTTTTCAACTTTAGCGATCATTATTGGACAATCCTCAACCTTATGACCAATAGCTTTACAACAAAGACAAATAGGACCTATACCACGACATTCCTTAGCAAGATGTCCTGGTATTCTGCAATTATAACACAGTCTCAATCCTATCTTTCTTTTAAACGATCCCCAACCTCTCATGCACTGTGCACTGGGATAACAGTGCTGGACCTGCAATCTGCAAAAAATCTTTCTGGGTTCTTGCATCCACTTATTAGTCCAAAAATTATTTCTATGCATAAGAATAACATATCTTCATTTATTTCTATAAAATTTATTATGATCAACTCTTTCTTCTAACTGTTCCCTAGTTTCCAAACTAGGACAAAGTATATCAAACATACCTAGATTCATACTTTCAAAGAAAAAAAATTAAAAATTAAAAAAAATCCACTTATCGTACCCTTACCAGAGAACAAAGCCTTAAGATCTTACCTCTTTCTTTCAGATTCAGTTTCCTTCTTAGCACAGAGCTTCGCAATTCAAGTAGAATAATGTGCACTACAACAAAAGATCTATGCATAGAGCTTTCTCTTTTCATCAGTTCCCAGCAATCATAGTTTTAAGTCTCGGCAACGAAAACAAAACCATAACTACCAGCCCTTTCAGCAACACCTGCGAAGCAGATGAAGTCTCACCTGAGGTAGAGGCAAGGGGGGTTGTAGGACTTAGACATCTACAACCAATATGGGACACAGATCTGTGACTACAATACTTAACAAAGCACTTAAATAACAATATTCATTAGTTTCTTGAATCTTATTCACATCACAGATTAAACCCTTAGTACAGATCAACGCAATAACCATAAAGATCAAGTACTTCCATTCTCTTAGCACATAGCATCATCTTGTATCTATTATTCATTCATCTTTAAGCACTATGAAACAACATCAGATGCATTCATCATACATTATAACAACAACACTAAGAAGATAAACAAATAAACAACATCGCACAAAGCACATCAAGACAAAGGATGTACGTGGTTCACCCCAGTTTGGGGCTACAACCACCAAACTCTTCTTCTTATTTATTAGTCTTCAATCTTCTTACATTCATATTCTTCTATGCACAAAGCCACAGAGTCCAACTCTGCAGAGGACAGGAGATCTTCGCGCTGTGCACCAGATCCTCCTTCCCAAAATTAGGTCAAGGCACATAGCCAACTCCTTACTAGCACAGAGCCTTACTTTACACAACCTGTCTGCACAAAGAAACTTTCAACTTCTCGCACTAACCCAACTAGCCATGCACTAATCCAATCAGTAACTCTTACAACATATGGTGCACATAGCCAACTATCCAGTTTACATCGTTGTGCACATAGCCAAACAGACCGTCCTTCTTACATCACTTATCTAATTATTTATACATTTACAAAGAGGCCTAAACATGGGTAAACCCATGGGCCGAAAACCCATAACCCGTTACATAAACCCTAAAACCCTTTTTTGGGTCCACAAGCCCACAAAATGAGTGAGATCCCACGATCTTCACTTCGCCTAGGTGCTCCATATTCAACCAACCTGTCGAAGTCCCAAAAATAGTCAAACATGACCAATTTTTCCTTAAAACTTGGTCAAGGGCCAACACTTTCATAGGAATCTGGTTGGATGAAACATTTCAGAGAAATGTGTTATTGGAAAGACTTGTATCAGGAAAACTATATCCGAGTATATTTTTGGAAGAGAGCTATCGAAAGAGTCTCTTCAGAAAGGTGTTTTGTAAACAATGTACTTGGAAGATCCCATTAAAAAATATCCCCATCAGAGAGTGACCACGTGTTTAGTTAATGATACAATCCGATAGAGTTTCCTCGAAGGAATATTTGGGGTTCAGTATTGAGAGGCATGTTAACATGTTCTTAGTAAAGGGAAAAGTATTTGTAGTTTATAAATGCTTTTGTTCATAAAATATTTTATACTTATCTTTCAGAGAGCTATATCATAAATATAAAAAGATAAGGTTGCGGGAAGAATTTAGAAGGGAAAATTCCTTTTTATGAAAACTTTACAATATAGTCTATCAGGAGAGTTTGGATCATAAGGATTGTGAGTGGAATTTTCACAAGGGAACCCAAAAGAAAACTCCAGAATGTATATTCGAGAACTAGTCTTGGGAGTCCTTCTATGAAAATTGAACCAAATGAAAATAGTGAAAAGGTGTTAGCAATGTCTTAGATTATTTAAAGGCATCCTTTGGATTATTCATAAACAAATAATGTTTGAAGTAATAAAATATCACTTTTTAGCATTAAGCCTTTAGGAGGAAATAAGCAAGGAATTATCATTAAATGATATTACGAAAGGCCTATTCGAATAAATATCTTCAGAAAATCTCATCGTAAAGGTTAAGGCCTTTTGACATTTCGATAAAGAGGAATCTAAAAAGGAGAATTCGATAGGATTTCGGGCTTTGAATTTCGACAACAAACATTCACAAGATTATTTCTTCATTCTGATGGAAGAGAACCTAAGGATGATATTTTGATAGTCTTTCGGACGTCGAATTCTGGAAATTTCATGTGATCACGATAAAATGACTTTCTGATCACATGCATCCAATAAATCAGAGTTGATTAGACTTGTGGAAAATTATGAATCTCATGACTCCCCACACAAAATCAAATTTATAAAATAGATTTAATGGGAATCCAAAATTAAATAATATGTTGAAATCTTATCAGAGATAGAGAAATAAAAGGTGGTTTTCAAACAAATGAGGATTAAAGACCGGAATTATGAGAGGCCAAGAAGGTATAGGAATGGAACTATTCCTCCGTACATACTACAAAATTACCCAGACTTGATGAACTACTCTTATGCCTTTGAATTCATCTAGATGTTTAGTAAGGGGGGGCATTCAGTTTCTCCTAGAATGGAAGAAATTAATGGGAGTTGTTGCATCCACAACAAATGGCAATTTATTGGGAAGAACTAGTTATATCTGTTCTTGAAATTTCAAAGGCTACATTGGGATATTGAGAGTTAATTTTTCTAGAAACTATGTCTCTCACCTATGTCACGAGTTCCACATTAGCAAGTTTTCTTACTAAAAAACTAAATTGGTAGGCAATGCTAGATTTTAGATTTCCTTCTAAGTATTCCTTGCAAGCCAATATATGAGGTTAATTAATTAGTCTTGTACCTTCATATAACCTTTGTTGGGGTATGACACCACATAAAGACTTTTTGTAATTAACAATAGAATGATGTTTGTTCCTATTTTCCATGAATTTCTTTGCTTCCAGTGAGTGTTCATAGTCCCAACGAAGTTTCCTTGGTATCATATAAGAATGGCCATTGTCAGGGAGTATCCATAGCCCGACGGGTTTACTTATACTTCCGACACAATTAATGGTTCTTTTCAACTTCCTTCAGATTCTTATGTCTTATTCACCCTTATATATTTGTATATAAGTTTTTCTTATGAAAATAGGGTGTGAAAGAAATTGGTGATACAATAGTTTCTTAGATATGCAAGCCTTGTCAAAAATTATAGTCGTCATGGGTCCACCTTCAAAATATATAGAAGGGTTATCATTTAATGTGTAGTGATCAAAGCTCATGGATAATACCCAAAAGGATATCTATAGGCTTCCATCCCACATTCATGTCAGTTCTAAAATTCATTGTGAGAGTAACACCATGACAAGAAGAATACCACAATTACATTCAAATTTTGTACTGTATCTTCTCCAATGCATAACCTGGGAATTTTATTAGGATTGAAAAGATTTATTCATGCCCATGCATCCATTGCTTGATATTGACACCCCTATACTTCTCCTTATACATCAAGTAGATTCTCCATTTTTGGGTATCTTTGAGACATATCCTTAAAGTAATTATTACCTCCATATTACATAACATATAATCTCTTCTTTTAGCATATAGTCAGAATCAACATGGATGAATATCAGGTAGAAAATGGAAGTCAATTAAAAATATGGTTGGAAGGCATAAAATAATAAAAAGTTAAAATTGTACAATGACAATTAAAATCAAGCTAAAATTTCCAAAAAGAAAACAATTAAGAAAGGAAACCTAATATATACAAGACTACATCACCCAAGG
>JASDQU010880741.1:0-18475 GCA_032191745.1 Picea mariana
TTTAAAATGAAATGACACCAAACCTTTACTCACTTTGCATTTTTTGTTAATATGACTTTATTTTATAAGTTTGTGATGCAAATGGTATTTTGGTGATTGTGATTGAATCCTTGATACAATGGTGGTTTGATGTTTTATTGTCTTTGATCAAATTCCTTGGTGCAATGGTTTCATGAGAACGCATTAACATTATGAGTAGACCCATGGTGAAATGGTTTCATACAACACATAAATTTTATGATCAAATCTTTGGTGCTAAATTCAAAATATTGTTTGTTTTAAATCATACAAATGTTGTTGCTTGTTCAAATATTCGGATCGACTTGTCATGGTTTTTAATGGTTATTTGTTTGGCATGTCGTTTACATTGTTTTTGACACACATCAATAGTAATTTGAATCACCATAGCGCCGTCGATTGTACATTTAAAAATGAATGTTTTGCATGGTTTTATTTCGCTCCACCACCCTCACACGCATGAGCGTTAATGTATGCCTTGTATCTCGGGCTACCTCTGTTTGTTGGGGAAACCTGTGAGCTTTTAGTCTTGTGCCTAGCCTGTCTAACCTCCTCACCGTTTACCCTGCCGACTGTGTGTTCTCTCCTATGGTCCCTGTAGTGCACATAGAACCTAATGGTGTCCAAACGCTCCTGCTATTTGACAATGCTCGTGAGGACCTGGAGAATAATGGCTGGTTATTTTTCATCCAAAAATTTGAGGGTTTCAACCTCGTGGTCGCCCAACAGTTTGCCCTCACATTCGATGGATGTAGGGCCAAGGTTGGAGACATCCAATTGGAATTAAGCAAAGAATTCCTTAGTTCAGCCATGGGTTTACCAGCTAAAGGGTAGAGGTGGTTTAAGAATTTGAAAGTGGATGAAGTGCCATGGCCGCTCCTGTTCACATCGAGGAAAATTGTCAGTTGTGATAGAGGTATGTCTGTCACTGCCCTTAAGTCTAGGTGGCATGATTTATTGGCAATTGTTAAGCAATTCGTGACTTACGAAGGTCGTTATAGTTTAGTGTTTCTTTACCATCTCCAGTTGCTTATGAATTTCATATATTTCCCTTTGAATATGCCTCACTACCTCCTACGTAGTTTGTATAAAATGGCCAAGCGATTTAAGAGGGAGAAGGCTGATTCCAACCTCTTCCATCACTGTTTGATTAAGATCATTATTGATCATCATTTGAGGCTGAGTGGTGATTGTTGGCAAGCCTTCCTGTTGAGGAATGGCTTTGCCACTTCTAAATGTAGTCAAGTGGACAAGACTGTGGTCACCGAAACCCTTGTTGGGCTTATCGTGAGACCTCCTACCCTCCTACCCACTGTCAAACCCTCGACCTTCCCCAACATTGACCTACCTGACACCATGTCCGACCCATGTTCGAAAGACAATGCTAAGACTGGTAAGAAGCTTGTAAGGAAAAAGGGCAAGGGTAATACCGATGTCAACAGCAAGGGAAAGAAGGCTGCACGATGGGTATCTAGGTGTGCTCGGAACAAGCCCAAACAAAACACAGACCAGAAGCCTATTGTTTTGAGTGAAGACTCGGATTCTGAGATTGAACGCTTTTTGGCCGAGGAATACCCGTACTCACATGGCCTCTGTTCTGTTGAACCCTATGACTACGTATCCAACCTCCCACCATGCCTCAAGGATGACCCTAACTTCCCCAGAATCAAGTTTGACAGTGGAACCCTTGGTAATTTAAAAGAACCCTCACCTGTAATGCCAAGGCCCGATCAACCACAGTGCACTCAATGCAACTCTTGGCTGGAACGATACTACACAGATGTCCCTCTGCTGCAATCCAAAATTAAATCTTTGGAGGAACGGGTTACTGTGTTGTCTAAGGAAAATGATAGGCTGCAAGCTTACGATAAGAAGCAAAAAACCACAAGTTCCATCGTGTTCAAAAATGTTGAGGTAGCTACCGCTTTTGTTAACTCAAAATCGGCCTGACCAATCATATCTCTACAGCCAAGGTATGTTATTTCAACAATGTTTTAGAATGACTCTGTTTATTTTGAATTAGCAAGAATGATTTCGTTTTGAATTAGCAAAAACTATTGTGTTTGCGTTGATTTGTTTGCTAAATCAAATATGGTTCTGTTTTGATTGAATCGATTTAACATGATTTTGTTGTTCTTAAATTAGCCGATTGTGTTTGCTCTGAATTGGTTTGATATAGTTCTGTTTTGTTTGTATTGATTCAAAAACGACTCTGTTAGTTTTGAATTAAAAAATGATTTTGTTAGTTTTGTATTGATTCAACAACGATTTTGTTAGTTTTGAATTGACATAAACGATTGTGTTTGCGTTAAATTAATACAAAAGATTTGTTTGCTAAATCGATTATAGTCTGTTTCGATTGAAATTTATTCAAAAACGATTTTGTTGGTTTTGAATTGTCAAAACGATTCTGTCTGTTTTGAATTGGTAATAAAAAAGTTGTTTGACAGATCGCATACATCCATGTTACCATTCGATTAATTCAATACGATTTCGTTTATTTTGGAATGATTTGCTTGTTTTGAATTAGTAATTAAGAGTTTTTTAATTCACTGTATACATTTTTGTTACCATTTGGATTAATTTAAAATGATTTTGTTTGTAAATATGACCAGCTACAAAATTGTGAGATTTTGTAGCTAGTCATAAAAGATGGATTTTTGTTGATTTTACAATTGAGCACTATCTAAAATTGTTTATTCTTATCCATCTACAGGTACACATGATTTTCAATGGGAATTGGACCTGCTGTGGCAGTTTAGAACATGCTTCGTGTTGGTTTAGGTTGTTAGTTTTAGTTAGAAATAGAGATTTGGGAGATTGTTCCCATATTTTTTGCAAACAGTTTTTGATAATTCCCACATGGATGTTTTACCTTGTGGCCTTTATATACTCATTATTTTTTGTAAAGAACCCATCACTGTTGGGAGAACAAAGACTATGGACTTATGATTATACAAACTCGAATGGAAGTGGATGTTTTGTAACAGCTTTAGCTTTCAATTTTTCATACTTTCGTTCAACTTTTGTGCATTTTAATTTGTAATCAAATTATTGACTACTTTAGATATCAAGATTTGTTGCAGGTTAATGAGTTACGACTTAAATTTTGTCCATATTTGATGTGTCTCATTTTACTCACAGCAATTACTCTATTTGAATTTAATAAATAGAAGGTTTATCTTCTTCATTAAATGAACGGTTATCTATAAATCTTCGCACTGGGATTTATCTAAATGTGATGATTTGTAAATTATAAAATTGTTGTTGTTTTATGTCTTGTTTGTTCTGTCATTCGTATTCAAAGAGAGTTGTTGCTTCCCGTTTACGATAAGCTTATGGAAAATCGAGTGCGGGTTTCCCCCATCGAACAGCTGAATCGGATACTATGCACGGGACAAATTGGAAAGCGTTACTACAGGTTAGTCTGTTAGTGCTATTTAAGTAGTTTAGTTAATATATAAATTTCTTGTAATCTGAATGCCTTTCACTGTTCATCTCTATAGTTCAGATTTACAGTTAGGATTGTTATGTTATTGTTATGCTTAGAGAGTTATCATTTTATTTCTGTCTCATAAAAATTATAAAAAATCCCAAAACAATAGCTTTGTTTTCAAAGGACAGTTTACAAATGATTTTTGCAGGTTTTCGATTTAAAATATGTAATTTGTGAATACTATACATATATAATTCTGTTGATAGCTGAACATTTAAATAAGTAGAATTATTGTTTTATGATATTAGTTAGTAAACTGTATATATAGTTTTAGATTTGTATATAGTTTTCTGTAGCTACTTTTTCACTTAGATTAGTTTCTTTAGCTTAGTTTTCTTTCATTTTCTTAGGACTTAGATCGGCCAACGGAGCTGCTAAACCCATCGGGGTGGATCATTCCAAACGGCTTGGGTTATTTAGACAACCCCGGACCGGATCCACTCCTCCAGGTAACGAGCGTTCAATTTCGCCCGTCAACACACACCCATGGTGGGGGTGTCAAAATTTCTCTTCTTAGGAGAATCAAAACCCCCATTCAAGGTTTCTATCCCATTTTGATCTTCCATAGCTTTCCAACCATAGTCTCCATGCTTCAAACAGAGCTCAGAGTTGGAATGTAGCCTCTCCCAAGTTCTTCGGGTTCTTCCATCCATTTATACTCACATATGAATATGGGCTATGACCATATGCCAAGACAACAGGCACCAAGACAACCATCGCGTGAATCCTCAGGAGTGGAAAATATCCGAAGTTCACAATCTGACATCGTGTGTCCTCAAAGATTTTGACGACCCTGATTGACTTCGGGACTTCAAAGTTTGGTAGTTTCAAATGCTCCCAAGGATTTTCTCCCCGAATTACTTCATACCTAGAGTTACAGATCGAGTGCCATGCATCCCTCATGATCGACGATTATGATCTACTTCGGGACTTCAACATTCGGGAGTCTTGAACACTCCAAATTTTTTTTCCCTTGAAGTAATCCATACTTGTAGTTACAGATCGAGCACCACACATCACTCGTGATCGATGATTATGATCTACTTCGGAACTTCGGCATTCGGGAGTCTCAAACGCTCCAAACCATTTTTCCTCCAAAGTACTCTGTACCTTGAGTTACATATCAAGCACCATGCGTCCCTCGTGATCAATGAATGTGATCTACTTCGGGACCTTGTCATTCGGGAGTTTAGAATCCTCCAAATCCTTTTTCCTCCAAATTAATTCGTACCCAGAGTTACAGATCGAACTCCACGTGATTTCCCCGATCAATGGTCGATATTCGTCCTTTGCCCCGCTTCAGGTGACTTGCAGTCAATGCTTCTCTTTTTCCTCTGAAGTGCTTTGTACCTAGATTTACCGATTGAGCACCATTTGTTTTCCCCGATCAACGGTCGATATCCGTCCTTTGCCCCACTTCGGGTGACTTGCGGTCAATGCTCCTCCAAGTTCTTTCTTTCGGAGTACCAATCCTCCGAAGTGATGGATATCACGCCATGCATCCTATTCCAATGGATGGTTCTAATGAAATCCAACGCTCAGGTCTTCAGGAGTTCTCGTGCCTTTATTCTTCAATTCCTCCGGCGTAACTTTCACCTAGAGTAAATCTCCAGTCCCCACATGTCCCGACAATGAACAGCTAGGATGATTTCTTACCTATGGAGCTTCAGATGACTTCTAGTCAATGCTCCACTTCCTTTCCCTGGAGTTCTCACTTCCAGACTTTGTGATATGCTAACAAGTGTCCCTCTCATATCGAAGGTCACGATTTACTTTGGCAGTTCGGGCTTGAAAAATTCTCAACTTGTGTGAACCCACTTTCCTCTGAAGTGGCTGTCTTCCAAAAGGGAATATTTGCTGACACCTATCTTCAGCTAACAAATAACTCAGATAAACTCTGGCTCTCCGGCCTTCGAGATTTCTTGTTCAACACATCCTCTTTTCTCTTGGAGTGACTTTCCTCTGAAATGGCAGATCTTCTACCACATGTCCCTTCCAACGGATGTCTCGGATGACTTCGAGACTTTGGCCTTCGGAAATCCTTGTTCCTTCAAACTTTGGTTCTCCTGTAGTGACTTCTTTCCAGAGTGCATGATATGACGACACCTATCCCTTTGGCTTGGACGACTCATATCTTCTTCGGCTCTTTGACTCTTTAGGATTTTTGCGATGCAATCTCCTCATTTCTCCCAGAGTTGGTCAATGTCGGGTTGACCACAACCTCAATATGACAGATTGAGGGTATCTATGCGACCCCAGAAATATATTGCTCGTAACTTCCGTTCAAGGGTCCCTTGGGTCCCAGTGTGTGCCACTCCGATAGGGACACCTAGCAACCCCATCACTCGACACATGGGCTCCCACATGATATTGACATTAATACTCGCATCCCCACAATTGAACGTCATGAGGGATCTTGAATAATCCTTAGATCCATGGTCCACATCAACTTCAAGACTTCGGGGGTTTTGGTGTTACCAAACCTCTGTCCTCTCAAAGTGGTCAACATCAGGTTAAATATATCATAGATCTGATGGTCGAGATAGTTCCTGGGAATCCTCATATCTACGACCCATATTAACTTCAAGACTTCAGAGGTTTCACCTCCTGTGCAATGAATATTCTCAATTCGTTAGACCCATGGACTCAGAAGGGATTGAAGGGTTAACACCCGTGTTCCTTCTCCAAATCTGACGATCGTGAAGAACTTCCGCTCCTCCCAAACTAATCTCATCCATTCATCTTTCAAATGAAAGGATATTTCCTTTAGGGGCTTGAAACTCGCTATTTTACCTGTGGTGTGTCAGCTCCTTAAGTACTTAGTTATTTTGTGCTATTTCTTCTGAAATTAACACTTAGAGTGATCCTCCACACACCTCTTTCTCTCATTTATCAACTCTAGAACTTAAGGGGGGTTCTCGATCTTTGTCTGCCTCGCAGAGGCTCTGCGCACACATGAACTGCCTCACCTAAGCTTAATCGACCCCTTCCTTCAGAATGTATGGGAGTGTCGGCATGCACACGTGAGGCTATGCCCAAAGTCAACAAATTCACAGTTCATTTATTTTAACTTGAGCCACCACAGGTCTTAGGCATTTATGTGTATAGGCTAGAGAATTTCTTATTTTCTTAAATACACAATTAGGAAGAATTGAAGGGATACAATATAACCATTAAGAAAACACGTCCGTCCTTGCAACATTCATAGGATCTCCAACTTTAATTCACACTTACCACTTAAATACACAGGATATGGGATTACTTATCTATTACAGGTGGTATCCAACTAACTAACTATGGGTGTTCATCCTTCCACCCAACCATAGGCTCATAGGCATTCATTCCTAGCACTTTGACCACCCCCGTGCCAAGACATGGTATCACCAGGGAATTTATGCCAATTCTCCAGGATCCTTTCTCTTTCACATATTCCGTGAGGTTTATCAGGTGCTTCCTCAACATCAAGATCATGATCTTCTACTCAGGTCCCATTCTGTACATACTCTCAGAGATTTTTCCTCTCTGTCATGGCATCAACGAGGTTTATGCAATGCTTTCTCGGCATCAAAATCATGGCCTTCATCTCATTCTCCGTCGGAGTACCTATCCCCTTTTCCACTCTCCTCTTTACATTTTCTTGCGTGCCTTCCACACACATCCATCCTATCCTGTTACTTCTGTCAAAAGGAAACCCGGGTCTATTCTAGGTCTACAGGATCATGTGGTACTTCGCGCTGACCTTATACATCTAGACCATGCTTCCATTCATGGGGGTGGTTGAGGATTCAACCACTGGTCCTTTTCTTATTAATTGTTCTCTTATTGTTTTCACATTCTTTCCTCTAGTGATTTCATGGCTAGTACTTTCAAGGATTCACCCCCACGGTTAGTTATTTAGCAATTAAACATAATACATTTACATTGTTCCCATGACACAACATGGTAATCCTAATTAATGATTAATTACATGTTGGGGGAAATAGGGGTGTTGCAATTCCCCCCCCCCCCACACCTAAAAAGGAACACTATCCTCAATGTTCTTTCTCAGTAAAACCTGTCATGCCTTTCTCATTCAGCCACTTCAAAAGTATTAGCCTTCTTTCTCGGTCAACTCCTTTTTCAGACTCTTAATATTCATCACTTGCATTCAATAATTCTTGGACAACAAGCACATCAATCATAGTCTCATGCAAAAACATTTTACTATTGCATAAATTTCTAGGAAAATTTCATAATCTAGCACAATACTTATCTACGGAGTTTGTGGGTTTGTATCCACATGGTTGTCTCGTTATCTAGGCTCACTGCTTTTCCTTGACATACCCATTGTGTGCGTTTTCCCAATCAATAGATTACAAAAACTATCAGAGTATCCTCTTCCTTGTGGTCACTCACCCTCCAGGCCTAGGCTCAAACATCCCCTTCTCTGTTATAGAGTTTTTCAAGTGATCCATCTTGCCTTGCCAAGGTTTTCTTGCAAAGGAATAATCCGAGAGACTTTATCGAGCCTTATAGTTGAGGTGTCCCTTAGACTTGCTCTACCGAGGCATCCCTTCGGCTTGTGTTACCTCAACAAAACATATGTCAGGCGATCATGGCTTACCACAGGGTTCTCATGGCTTAGCAGTAGCCATTTTTCATGCTTTTTGGCTTGACGTCCTTCATCTATCCTTTCTGAACAGATATTTTTTTCTCACCTATATCATAGGTATACAAAAAATCATGAGACATCATCATAAATTCTAAATTCTAAATTTTCTTATAAATCTGTCACCCACATATTTCCAAATTCCACATTTTGTTTTCAGATCTGTTCCACACGAAACCTGATCCACCAATTATGGGAATTTCCTTCCCATAGTAGTTTGGTTCAGTAGGAAATTTTGGTCTTCCTTATGGGCTTACAACACTGCCATATCCAATATCCCTTTGCTTCCTGCACTTTCAACTTCGATCAACCAAACAAATTGTTAGTTTCCCATGCACATATATTCTCACTGCACCTTTATATCATCATCAAAACCAATTCCTAAATTGTGCATGCTAACAATCAAATCACTTTTATCTATTCGATGATACAAGAAAAAGGAAATTTCATTCCTTACACATGCATCAGTTCAGTATATCAAATTTTCAAAATGAAATTCAGATATCAATTGACTTTAATGAATGTGCCAACATTCATGGCCACATTCATACCCAATGCACCCTTGCATCGATTTCAGGTTAGGCACTCTTGCCAAGGTGTGTTTGAATTAAACCAACTTATTACCATATGGATTCTTTGTCCATATTTATTATTTTAGCAGAACCATATTTTCTTCTCTGAATCGATCACAGCCCTAAAATTGTCATTCATGAAACTCCAGGTTTCACATGAATGCCTTTAAGCATTCCTTTTACATCCATATAATGTACGCAAAATTTTCGGAAGGTCCTCCTTTCATGCAAACATGAATTTCCTCAAAGCAATTCCATGCAATGTGCTAGCTATGAGAACCTTTATTCCCTTAGAACTAGTCCCCGCGACCACAATTTAACATAGAGTGCTAAACTCTATCTTCCTTAACTGGCCTGGAGGAAATCCGTTTTCTCTCCATGTGACCGAGAGTTGTGACCTCAACTCTATTATATTCAGGCTCTACCCTTTCAGCTTCCATGTCCGAGTGCTATGATCCTAGCTAAACCCCTTATCTGCAAATCAACAGTGTAGATCTGTCTTTCCCCAGATCCAATGACTGCAAGGGATTACAGAACCTCAACTAGATCGCGGTTTAATTCTCCTTCTAATCTTCGCAATGAATACGGGTTGTCCGATCTATGATTGGATCCCAAACTCAAAAAAACACTATATTGAATTTAAATTACAGGTACATGTCTCGACATTAACCCATGTGCATATGCAATCTCTGCAATGATCGTGGGTTGTCGATATTAGCCCTTGATCAATTTTAACCACACGATTTCCAGATAATAATAATTCCAACATAGAAGTGTCTGTCCAAGAATTTAGGTCAATATAGAGCTTCGATCTGCTAAATTCAACCACAGAACCCATTCACAGTGTGATTTTTACGCGACATTAACGTGTGGGTTCCTTGCAGGTTCTCCTACCGATCGTTCACAGATCGATGGTTCACAGTGATTGCGGAATCCCAATATGATCGCTCTTTATAGGAGAGTTCAATCTCTGCAATATGAAAAGTGCTTTCCCATCTCTTTTAATCATGTTATTTGATTCTCTGCCCCGACGAGATAAATGACGTTGATTGATTGTGGGCCATGAACTAGCACATCTGTAAATTTTTCCTTCCCGCTCTGCCATGATTCCCAACCATCGATCTCAGTTCATAGACTGACGTTTCATAGTGATTGTTGGGCCCAATCTAGAAAGTGTTCACCTGACTTTGTCTAATAGTGGTCATTGATATTCCACCTCGATGATATCAACGATGTTGGTTGATTATGGGATGTGCACTAGCATGTTCGTTAATTTTACCTTCACGCTCCGTACTGATCCCCGACTGTCGATCTAATCGAATGATTGGTGTTTGATTCATTAACTCCAGTGGATAGTGAAGTTGATTTGATGATTACGATCGGTCTTCCAGAGTGGAAAATCTCTAAAGAAACAAAGTTCGTCTCTTAGTCCACTTGAAACCCGAGAGCTATGCATGCTCTCCCTTTTCATGGAATGGTCACCACACTCATTCGTCTGATCGTGAGGGTTTAGACACCTATACTAGGTTTAACCCTTCATTAAATAAGTAATCATTACTTCTACGGATCCTCTCCATCCATTCACATTGCTATTTTAGTTTAAATATTAGTATTCTTCAGCATAATCCCATTCCTATAGGATCGGATATCATTTCCCAAGAAATGTTAGGCTCCCTTTGTCACAAACTAGCATGAGTCAATATCGTTGGTTAAAATCCCAATTGCATTTTAAATCTTCATCTTTCTACTCAAGGAACTTATGCAGATGATTTATGTTTGGCAGTAATATTCTCCACAGGCTCATCTTATCCTTGGTAACCAAATCTTATGACTATACAACAACACATACAATTTCACAGTGAAGTCAACTTCTTTATTTGGGAACACTAGCAATATACAATGCCAATTTCCAAAACATCTATCAATAGTAAAGGATCTCATTCCTCACTTTAGTAGAGGTTCTCTAATATTCTTAGGAATGTGGTAAGATAGGGTGTTACCCCTTAAAGTTCTCCAGAAATATTTTCATACGACTCATGCATGAGCCGAAGCAGGCCAAGTGTTGTTGTCGTGCTCTAATATCAATTTGTAACACACCCATGGTGGGGGCGTCAAAATTTCTCTCTTCTTAGGAGAATCAAAACCCCCATTCGGGGTTTCTATCCCATTCTTCTCTTCCATAGATTTCCAACCACGGTCTCCATGCTCTGAACTGAGCTCAAAGTTGGCAGGTAACCACTCCCAAGTTCTTTAGGTTCTTCCATCCATATATACTCGCATATGACTATGGTCTATGACCATATGCCAAGAAAACATGTGCCAATACAACCACTATGCGAATCCTATGGAGTGGAAAATCTCTGAAGTTCACAATCCGACGTTGCGTGTCCTCAGAGATTTTGATGGCCTTGATTGACTTCAGGACTTCTGTGTTTGGGAGTTTCGAACGATCCCAAGGATTTTCT
Source organism: Picea mariana (assembly GCA_032191745.1). NCBI lineage: Eukaryota > Viridiplantae > Streptophyta > Pinopsida > Pinales > Pinaceae > Picea > Picea mariana. Next base: position 11,200 of record JASDQU010880741.1, read on the forward strand.
CCCCAAACTACTCTGTACCCTAATTTACAAAATGAGTGTCACACGTCCCTCGTGATCGACGGTTATGATCTACTTCAAGACTTTGACATTCGAGAGTCTCAAACACTCCAAACCATTTTTCCTCTGAATTACTCTATACCCAGAGTTAAAGATCGAGCACCACACGTCCCTCATGATCGACGATTATGATCTACTTCGAGACTTCGTTGTTTAGGAGTCTCGAATGCTCCAAACCATTTTTCCTCCAAAGTACTTCATACCCGAAGTTACAGATCAAGCACTGCACATCCCTCATGATCGACGATTGTGATCTACTTAGGGAATTCGATGTTCGGGAGTTTCGAACCCTCCAAATCCTTTTTCCTCCAAATTATTTGTTGGCACAGGGGCAGACCCAGGGTTCAACGCTACAACAATGCACCAACAAAACCCTAACTACTGGCCCTTTCAGAAACACCTGCGAAGCAGATGAAGTCTCAACTGAGGTAGAGGCAAGGGTGGTTGCAGGACTCCATTGTTTGCAACCTTAGCTGGGACACAGATTTATGATTCTAATACTTGATAGAGCACTTATAAACTACATTTCACCAGCATTCAACTTAGTATCTACTCTACAGATAAAATACAGCATTGCAGCATTCATTCAGATCTAACGTATTTAAGCACTTAGAATAAAGAGATAGATTAGATATAGCATATTTAAGCACTAAGCAAGTTCACATAGGTCATATCTAACATCCATATACATCATTAGCACAGAGAATAAACAGATCTATCTATCTATATCAAAGAACTTAGCAAGTAAAGACATAAACACATCAACACATCGCACAGAGCATAACATAGCATGTACATGGTTCACCCCCACCCTGGGGCTACGTCCACTAACTCTTCTTATTTATTATCTTGGTCAAGATTCTTATAGGCACATAGCATCAAAATCCTACTCTTCAGAAGATAGGAGATATGTGAGCACTTCACCAGATCCTCCTTCTTCAAGCTAGGGTACAACACCAAGCCTTCCTACAATGATTTGCACGTAGCTCTACAAGTCTCACACCAAGAAAGTACTTAGCACTTAGCACTCTTACAATCCATTGATCACACAAATCGAATCTCTAGCACTTAGCACTACTCACCACCACTTATTACATCGCCTAGTCTTCTATATATACATCCCAAAAGTGGGCCTAAGCATGGGTAAACCCATGGGCTGACATTCCCATACCCATTATATAATCCCAAAACCCAAAAATCCCTAAAAAGGGGTCGAGATCCCATGATCTCTACTTTGTCTTGCACTCCTTATTCAACAGCCTATCGAAGTCCCAAAAATAGGTCAACATGACCAAGGATCTCCCAAAACTTGGTCAAGGGCCAATAGGCCCCCAACACTCACCTGTGACTTGGTCTGGGTAGTTCTACTTCAAAATCCTTGAGCTTGGCTTGAGCTGCTTGGACTTGTTGTTGTGCCATGGACTCATGTTCAACAAACTCTTGGATGACTACGTCATTGATAGGTCCCTCTAGGCATTGTTTAGCTGCACTGACAACCTGCTCCAGTTCTGCTCCTCAACCTTCGACTTCTGCGAATAGTTGGTAAGCCTTATCTTGTACAGGTTGGAGCCTTTGAGTTACTTCCATAACTCTTCTCTAGATAGTGTGGATATGTTGTTGGGCGGTGCGTTTCTCTTGGGATCGCTTCATTCTTTCCACAACTGACAGGGGCTTCAACTACGCCTGTATTGTCTCTTCTTTTTACTTTTCTTTTTGGAGCTGTGACTCCAGTGCCTGGAATTTTGGGTTCTCGGTGAGTTTCTCATACATCTCGGCACTATGATTACTCAGTTTCTTGCATTCCATGGAAAGGGCCTTTATCCTTTCAACTGCGCTCTGGGCGGTTGCTTCTCTTTGATCTCTTACATCCTGCAGAGTCTCGAGCACTGTGCAAAGCTCTAAGTCTGTTATGCATTGTTGTAGTTGTTGGATAGCTTCTGTGAGATGCTCTACTTGATGTGTGACTCAGTCCTCTGTCTTTATTTCTAAGACTGTCACAGAGAGACACTATGTGACAACTTCCTCTACAGCGGTGAACTCATCCAACATGCACGCTCGGGGTTGGAAATCTTGGGTTCTAGGAGTAACTTAGACACTACAATGGGATAGAAGGAAATAGTGCAATGATCACTGTGAAAAATAAACAAGTCTGCGGGCTCAGATTCACTGTTAGAAAAAGTGTTCTCGTTGCATGGTGCGATAAGATAAATAGATAAATTGGCAATGGATCTCTTGCAATGGGAAAGAAGCTTTCATTAACTCTGTTATGTCCATTACGACACGGTCCAACGGTCTGGTGGTGAACCATAAATTCCTTTCTACCCGTTCGGGGGGGTTGGCCTGATAGTTATACTATTCCCAATGGCTATATTGCTTCACCCTGGCGAAGTGCTATGTGACGTTGTTCTATTATCCTTGAGAAGTTCTAGCTTTGCAAATTTTCCTTCTGCGAAGTTCCCTCTGGGACCTTCTATAACTTCTCAATCTTAGCACTCTTCTTACTTAGTTTTCTAACCTTCTTTCCAGTGAGCTTCATCTCGGTATTCCTTTTTCCATTCTGACTCTTATCTTTTTTTGACATAGTTACTTTGCGTTGTTGAGATTCTTTCCTAAGATTCGAGGGTAATACTTCTTCTTTATCTGGAGTAGGTACTTCAGTCTTCTGTGGGTCCTCTAATATTCTTGAAATGTTGACATCCAAGTCTCTGGTGTTAAATAGCTTCGATCTGTTCTTATGTTCTTCAATCAAGTGTGTGATCCTTCTAGTCATGAAATCTTTTAAATCTTGCTTCTTCTGCTCTAAAACTTCTTCTTCTTCTTTCCTCATGGCCTGATCTCTTTCAATCAAAGGCTTTCCTAGTAACATAGAAAATGGTGCATTGTCCTCAATAAATTTAATAATCTCAAAATCTTCCTCTGTCAAAGTTCCATTGGCATTCATAGATATATGGGTGAGATTTCCACATAGGTTTATCAAATTTCCTCTAAATATCCCTATTCCTCCCAATGAAGGAGTCATAGAAGGCTTCCCTAAAAGTTCCCAAATTCTTTTTGTCATGATATTCACCTATGTTTCCTCATCTAGAACACAGTCAATGTCAAAGTCTCCTATTCTTGCTTTTATGCATTCTTTTTCTTTGAATATCTATGATAAGATGACATGTCAGTGGTCATTCAGGGTTTCTTTCATCTGTAGCAATAATTTCTTTGATTCTTTCTGGGGTTCTGCCATAATCTTAGTTTATGGATCTGCCTTAGGGTTTTCTTGTCTCATGTTCATTCCTTCAAGCTTAGAAATAATTCTAGGGCAATCCAATACTTCATGGTCCATATCCTTGCAACAAAGACAACTAAATTCTTTCCCAGGGAATTCCTTAGCAAGATGTCTCGGTCTTCTGCAACTGTAACAGAGGGTTAATCCTCTCTTTATTTTAAATGATCCCCAACCTTTTATGTACTGTGCGCTAGGATCATAGTAGCTAACCTACAAACATTTCTTTCTAGAATCCTACATCCACTTGTTAGTCCAAACATTCTTTCTATTCATAGGTATAACATATCTTTCACTATTATTATTAGATCTACTCATATCAAACCTTGTTTCATCTATCAGTGCCTTAGTTTTCAAGCTAGGAAAAAATCTATCAATCATACCTAGATCGATATGGTTGAAACAAAAATTTCCACTTATCTTACTTTTATAGAGCACAAAGCTTTCAGATCTAAAATGTTTCAGTATTCTTACTTTTATCAAAGCACGGAGCTTCCATATCTTACCTCTTTTCTTCATATCTGACCTCTTTTAATGGCATAGAGATTCACAAGTTAAGAAAAATGTTGTACACTAGGGAAACAGATCTACGCACGAAGCTCCCATAGTTTCAGGTCGAATCTTTTCACAAAGATTCTTCTTCCTCAGTTTCCAGTAATCATAGTTTCAGGTCCTGACAATGGAACCATTTGTTGGCACAGGGGCAGACCCAGGGTTCAACGCTACAACAACGCACCAACAAAACCCTAACTACCGCCCCTTTTGGCAACACCTGCGAAGCAGATGAAGTCTCACCCGAGGTAGAGGCAGGGGTGGTTGTAGGACTCCAATGTCTACAACCTTAGCTGGGACACAAATCTGTGATTCTAATACTTAACAGAGCACTTAGAAACTACATTTCATCAACATTCAACTTAGTATCTACTCTGTAGATAAAACAGAGCATCACAACATTCATTTAGATCTAACGTATCTAAGCACTTAGCATAAAGAGATAGATTAGATATAGCATATTTAAGCACTAATCAAGTTCACATAGGTCATATATAACATCCATATACATCGTTAGCACAGAGCATAAACATATCTATCTATCTATATCAAATCACTTAGCAAGTAAAGACATAAACACATCAACACATCGCACAGAGCATAACACAACATGTATGTGATTCAACCCCACCCTGGGGCTACATCCACCAACTCTTCTTGTTTATTATCTTGGTCAAGCTTCTTACAGGCACATAGCATCAAAATCCTACTCTTCAAAAGACTGGAGATCTGTGTGCACTCCGCCAGATCCTCCTTCTTCGAGCTAGGGTACAACACCAAACCTTCTTACAATGATTTGCACATAGCTCTGCAAGTCTCACACCAAGAAAGTACTTATCACTTAGCACTCTTACAATCCCTTGATCACACAGATCAGATCTCTAGCAATTAGCACTACTCACCACCATCACCACCATCACTTATTACATCGCCTAGTCTTCTATATATACATTCCAAAAGTGGGCCTAAGCATGGGTAAACCCATGGGATGACATTCCCATACTCATTACATAATCCCAAAACCCAAAAATCCCTAAAAAGGGGCCAAGATCCTGTGATCTCTACTTCATCTTGCGCTCCTTCTTTGACAGCCTGTCGAAGTCCCAAAAATAGGTCAACATGACCAAGGATCTCCAAAAACTTGGTTAAGGGCCAACAATACTCCATACCCAGAATTACAGATCGAATGCCACATGTTTTCCCTGATCAACAGTCGATATCTGTCCTTTTCCCCACTTCGGGGGAATTGCAATCAACGCTTCTCTCTTTCCTCCAAAGTGCTCCATACCTAGAGTTATCGATCGAGCGCCACATGTTGTCCCTGATCAACGGTCGATATCCATCCTTTTCCCCTTTTCAAGCGACTTGCAGTAAACACTCCTCCGTGTTCTATATTCCAGAGTACCAATCCTCTGAAGTGATATATCTCACACCACGCATCCTATTCCAATGGACGGTTCTAATGAAATCTGACACTCCGACCTTCAGGAATTCTCGTGCCTTTATTATTCAATTCCTCTGGAGTAACCTTCACCTGGAGTAAATCTCCAATCCCCATGTGTCTCGATAACGGATGACTAGGATGATTTCTTACCTCTGGAGCTTCTGACAACTTCTGGTCAATGCTCCATTTTCTTTCCCTATAGTTCTCACTTCTAGACTTTGCGATATGCTAACGCGTGTCCCTCTCAAATTGACGATCATGATTTACTTCGATAGTTCGGTCTTCGATATTTCTCAACTCATGTGACCCCACTTTCCTCTGAAGTGGATATCTTCTGAAATGGAAGATTTGTTGACACCTGTCCTCAGCTAATGGATGAATAAGATGAACTTCGACTCTCTAGCCTTTGAGAGTTATTTTTCAACACATCCCCTTTTCTCCTGGAGTGAATTTCCTCTGAAATGGAAGATCTTCTGCAATGCATCCCTTCCAATGGACAGTTGGGATGACTTTGGGAATCCGGCCTTCAGAAATCCTTGTGCCTTCACACTTCAGTTCTCCCGAAGTGACTTCTCTCCGGAGTGCAGGATGACGAAACCTATCCCTTTGGCTTGGATGACTCATATCTGCTTCGACTTTTTGGCTCTTCGGGAGTTTTGCAATGCAAGATCCTCATTTCTCCTAGAGTCGGTCATCACCGGGCTGGCCACAACCTCAATCTGATGCATTGAGGGTATCTGTGTGACCCCAAAAATATATGGCTCATAACTTCCGTTCAAGGGTCCCTTGGGTCCTAGTGTGTGCCACTCTGAGAGGGACACCTGTAAACCCCGTCACTCAACACATGGGATCCCACATGATCTCGTTATTAATACTCGCATCCCCACAATAGAACGGTTGTGAGGGATCCCGAAGGATCCTTATATCCATGGTCCACATCAACTTCGGGACTTTGGGAATTCATGACTTCGAGGGTTTTGGTGCTACAAAACCTCTATCCTCTCGAAGTGGTAAACATCGGGCTGACTTTATCGTAGATCCAATGGTCAGGATAGTTCTCGAGCATCCTCATATCTATGACCCAGATTAAATTCGATTCTTTGGGGGTTTCAACTCTTATGTAATGAATATGGTCAATTCGTCAGACCTACAAAGTCCGAAGGGATCGAAGGGTTAGCGCCCATGTTCCTTCTCCAGATCCGACGATCGTGAAGAACTTCAGCTCCTCCCAAACTAACCTCATCCATTTGTCTTTCAAATGAAAGGATATTTCCTTTAGGGGCTTGAAACTCGCTATTCTACCTAAGTTATTTCATCTTCTTAAGTACTTAGGTATTTTGTGCTATTTCTCTTGAACTTAACACTTATAGAGATCCTCCGCACACCTCTTGTGCTCATTTATCAACTCTAGAACTTAAGGGGGGTTCTCGATCTCTGCCCACCTCGAAGAGGCTTTGTGAACACATGCACTACCTCTCCTGAGCTTAACCAACCCCTTCCTTCATAATGAATGGGAGTGTCAGCATGCACACGTGAAGCTATGCCCAAAGTCAACAAATTCACAGTTCATTTATTTTAACTTGAGCCACCACAGGGCTCACGAATTTATGTGTACATGCCAGATAATTTCTTATTTTATTAAATACACAATTAGGAAAAATTGAAGGGATATAGTATAACCATTAAGCAAACATGTCCGTCCCTGCAACATTCATAGGATATTCAACTTTAATTCACAATTACCACTTAAATACATAGGATATGAGATTACTTATCTATTACATGTGGTAGCCAACTAACTGACTATGGGTGTTTGTCCTTCCACCCAACCATAGGCTTAGAGGCATTCATTCTTAGCACTCTGGCCACCCCTGTGCTAAGCCATGATATCACCAAGGAATTTATGCCAATTCTCCAAGATCCTTTCACTTTCACATCTTCCGCGAGTTTTA
>JASDQU010880742.1:8255-19319 GCA_032191745.1 Picea mariana
CATTTATTGAGAAGATTATAGTATATTTTTGTTGATGATATATACTTTCATCTATTTCTGAAAATTAGGGACAAAAATCTTAACTTTTTGATCCAACTAACATATATTGTTGCAAGGTGTGTTTTCTTGTGTCTCGAGCAGGTATAATCATCCGAAAAAGAACTATACCTTTGGGACAGCCATTACTTGACTTACAAGGCATCCCTCCCTACCATTCATTCCATTTATACTTGAACTATAGGGGCTTCATTTCCATCCATCTCCATCTCCATCTCAATCCCCCTATGGTCACCGAGATCGCCTCCCGAGAGTGACCTAATCACCCTTGAAGTGCGGGACCTACATCGAGGTGACATTGGGTCTAGGATTCCCAAATTGTATCACTCGTTCCATGGTTGGGTCGGTATTTTTCCAACCTACAACTTGCGCTATAACACATAATATACTTATCTAAGGCATTTGGTTGCCGAAACGTTTCTTGTTGTGTTGATGTGAGGTCCATATTGACTTTAAATGTTGTCCTTAGGTGGAAAATTCATACTCAATGGGAAATATGGTCATTTCCATAGACTAGTTCATAGGGGGTAAACCTTGTGGTATTCTCCCATGTGGTATTGTATGCCCATACTAGGTATTTTATTCTTATTTTTTCTTGTTTCTTTTCTTTTTCTCTTTTTTCATTGTTTGGATGAATTGGGAGCATCTCTACTCTCAACCACATCCAAATTTTGTGCTTTTACTATATTTGTAAACTCTTCATTTGTCAGGGGCTTGTTGTACCTTTTGAGTCTAAATACATTCAACAATAGTGGAATATTTTCTTCATCTATGGTCCCTATTTGGACTAAGCCATTATCATGACATTTTTCAATGATCTATGGTCCCATCCATCTTGTCTTCATCTTACCCTTGAAGTCTTTGAATATAGAGACAAATAAGAGTTCCCAATATCCTTATTTGAATTTGTCAGACTTGATTCTCTTATCATGCCATATTTTCCTTTGCAATTGGACTACCTTAGTGTGGAAGAGTGTTTGCATCCTATACTCATCTAAGTAATTTAGCTATTGCAACCTTTCTTGTTGTGTTGATGAGAGGTTCATATTGATTTCAAATTTTGTCCTTAAAGTGGTAAATCTGAATTCAATGGAAATATGACCTTCTTGCCATAGACTAGCTCATAGGGGGTAAATCTTGTGTTATTCTTCCTTGTGGTATTTGATGTCCATACTAGGTAGTTTATTCTTTTATTCCTTTTTGTCTTTTTGTCCTTTTGTCTTTTTGTCTTTTCTTTTTCTCATTTTTTAGTGTTTGGATGGATTGGGAACATATGTGCTCTCATTCACATCCAAATTTTGTGTTTTTACTATATTTGTAAAATCTTCATTTGCCAGGGGCATGTTCTACCTTTTGAGTCTAAATCCATTCACCAATAGTGGAGTATTTTATTCATCTATGGTCTTGATTTGGACTGAGCCATTGTCATTGTTTAAGGATATGTAGTTGTGGAAGATATTCTCCTATTATACTTGATCGTGCAAAAACCCTAAAATCATATTATTATATTGTATTAGCGAAGTTAGCCCCATTGTGGCCATTATTGTTAAATAAAGTCAAACTATCAAGTCATTCCCTATTGTGGCTAATGTAAAGTATAATCAAGAGACACTTGTCAATTTTCCCCTAGCATTTAAAGAGGGAATGCCACTTGTGTATAAATAAGAGAGGCTAGACGCCTCATTGACATACTCATCTCACTCAAGCATAAGAGCGAGAAAGGTGCGCAAGATTTGGAGAGAGGGGTGACACATAAAAATGACCTTTTGTTTTCTGTCTTGGTATTGTTCTTGGTTTAAGAATCTATTTAGAAGAATTTTTCTTGGTTTTCTTCGCTAATAGGGTTTCTTGGGATAATCTCTGTGTCTATCTTGTTTTTGTGGTTGTCTCTCTTTCAGTGATCTTATATATGCAATTAATGTGATAAATAATTGTAATAACAAAAGAAGAACTATAATTGCTAGCTTAATATGTAAAATATCAACATGGTATCAGAGCAGGCCTGAAAAAGACCAACTCACAACTTATAGAGTCTTGGCTAACCGCAACACACCCTCTCCAAGTTTCAGTTTTCAGTTTTGCAGTTGTTGCAGAATTAGGGTTTCTGCATAAACCCTAGAATGATGTTTTACCTTTTGTTGGATGATGTTGGAGAATATAAGGACACCTAGGAAATCTCCCAAGAAAGGCGAATCACTTCCTTGGACCAGAATTTTAAAATCCAAATATCCAAAAATTAGGGTTTTCTCATAAACCCTAGATCTGGACATCTGGTTGCAGTTGTTGCAGTTCTTGTGGAAAAATCCATCTTGTTTTAGAAAAACTCTCTAGTAAGGTCTAGATCCATATCTTAAAAGATTAATTGTTAGTTACTTGTTTTAGGTAGGATGACTACCAGTTCCAGGCTTGAAGGATCCAATGACTACCAAGCGTGGAGGTACATTCTAGAAGAGAATGATCTTGTAAGATCTAAATATATAGAGGGAGAAAGTGATGGTGAACCAAACCTTTTAATCTCATCCCTTTCAGGAACTGTCACTCATGGAAGTGACAGTTGGCTCATTGATAATGGTGCTTCTAATCACATGATGGGATACCTGTACTCTCTATCAAATTTAATCAAGAATGACTCATCTCATAAATTGAAACTTGGAGATGATTATCAATATCCTATCAAAGGTGTAGGAGAAGCTTCCTTCAAGTTGGATTCCTGGAAATTGATGAAGGTAAAAGATGTTTTACTCATACCTGGGTTAAGGAAGAATCTTCTCTCTATTTCATCTCTAGAAGAGAAGGGCTTTAGAATTTCATTTGTCGATGGAGAAGTTCTAATGTGGCCAAAAGGGAAATCCTTCAATGATGCAATTGTGATTGGTTTCCAAGAGGGAGGCTTATACAAACTGAAAGGACACTCAGAAACAACCCTAGTTCACAATATCGTAAACCCATGTGAGTTATGGCGGAAAAGACTTGCTCATCTACACTATAAGGCATTAACAATCATGAGAAACATGGTGACGGGACTCCTTGAGATCTAGGTAGACCATGAAGGAATATACAAGGGATGTGCAGAAGGAAAGAGTGTGAAGAGTCAATTTCCAAGTAGTGAAATCAAGGCCAAAGGCGTATTGGACATTATACACTCAGACATATGTGGACCTATGTCCACATCTTCATCCAATGGGTATGTATAGTATGTCTCCTCCATTGATGACTTTTCATGCAAAACTTGGATTTACTTCTTGAAGACAAAAGGCGAAGTGTTTAGCAAATTTAAGGAATTCAAGTCCCTTATAGAAAACCTCTCTGAAAAGAAGATTAAGGTCTTGAGGTTAGACAATGGTGGAGAATTAAGATCATTTGAATTCAAGGCATTATGTGGGGAAGTTGGGATTAAGAGGGATATCTCTACTCCATACAACCCTCAATAAAATGGTGTGGAAGAAAGAAAGAACCGAACCATAATGGAAGCAGTGAAGGCCATGCTTCATGATCAGAACTTACCGAAACATATATGGGCAGAAGCAGCAAGGATTGTAGTGTATGTTTAGAATAGAACACCCCATCGTGTCCTTGGGAGTAAGATCCCATAAGAAATGTTCACAGGAAATAAGATATAAGTCAGCTACCTGAGAATATTTGGTTGTCGAACATATGTATATCTTCCCAAGGACAAAATATCCAAATTGGATCCTTCAGGAAACAAGGGAATATTTGTCGGTTACAATGAAACATCGAAAGCATACAGAGTATACATCCCTGGTTACAAACAAGTTGATATTAGTAGATATGTTACTTTCGATGAGGATACATCATTCAACAATTCAAGGAAGTGTCATACAGATGAATACCATGATGAAGAACTAATAGCTCCAAGAGTTGCAGACTCGAGAATTGATATTGTACCTAAAGAACATGATATAGAAGATCATGACATAGCAGAGCCATAGAGCCCCACGGATCCACCTAGAGGAAAGAAGAGGAAAGAAGAGGCCAGCTTGGGCCCATGAGATTATACAAGATGCATAAAAATGCGGTGCTCCAAAAGGAACTTATGGAGAAAGAAAGAAACCAAAAACCTATTCTAGTTACGTGGTACTCCTTAGTGGTATCATTGATACAAAATCTACATGTTATGAAAAGGTTGCAAAACGGATTGTTGACCACGAGAGAAATCAGTTGAAAGCTCAAAATGGATTTACAAAATAAAACATGCAACAGATCGAAGTATTGAAAAATACAAGGCAAGGTTTGTTGCATGAGGATTCTCCCAGAAAGAAGGCATTGATTATCAGGAGACTTTTGCTCATGTATCAAGATACACTTCCATTAGGAATGTACTTGCAATAGCTGCATTAAATAAATGGAAGATACACCAGATGGATGTGAAGATGACCTTCCTGATTGGTGAGATAGAAGAGGAAGTGTATGTGGAGAAGCCACAATGTTTTGAGACACATAACAGATAGTCACATGTGTGTAGAATAAATAAAGACTTTTATGGTTTGAAGCAAGCCCCCAGGGCTTGGTATGGGAGAATGGATAACTTCTTGATGAGTTTTGGATTTACCAAAAGTAAATTATATCCCAACCTATACTACAAGGTTGAGGATGGAATTCCAGTAATACTATTACTATACGTAGATGACTTGTTTCTGATAGGGGAAGAGAAGCCCATCGTAGAGACCAAGAGGAATCTTGTTGCAGAATTCAAGATGAAAGATCTAGGGATAATGCACTACTTACTAGGTCTAGAGGTATGGCAAAGATAAAATGAGATTTTCCTAAACCAAGGAAAATATACAGTAGATATTCTGAAGAGGTTCAATATGATGGATTGCAAGGCCATGCCTATGCCCATGATGACAAATCTAAAGTTGCTAAGTGATACATCCTCAAAAACAATAGATTTCACCCTGTATAGACAGATGATCGTATCACTGGTGTATTTGAAAAACAAAAGACCATACATATGTTTTGCGATAAACACCTTGATTCAGTATATGGTTGAGCCGAGACATGTTCACTTGATTGCGGAAAAACATATATCGAGGTATCTTAAGGGTGAAATTGATTATAGTCTCAGATATACCTCAGATCAGGAGATAATCCTACATGGCTATGTCAATTTAGATTGGGCTAGTAGAGTAGCAGATTGGAAAAGTACATCTGGATGTTTCTTCAGACTAGGATCAGCCGTGATTGCATGGTTTAGTAGGAAACAAACTAGTGTGGTACTTGGTACGACTGAAGAATAATATATTGCAACATGCTCATCTAGAAAAGAAGCAATGTAGCTCCGAAATTTGTTGGCAGGGATATTTGATCTCGAATTAGAGAAAACTTGCATTTTATGTGACAAACAGAGTTGTATGAAGTTGTCAGAGAACCCTGTGTTTCATGACAAATCAAAACACATTGAGATCAAATACCACTATGTGTGGGACATGGTATAGAAGGGAGCAGTAAGACTCCAGTATATCACCATCGACAAACAGGTAGAAAATGTGTTGACCAAGCCCATGTCCAAAGTTAAGTTCAAGTATTTTAGAGACAAGCTTGGAGTGATCCAAAAAGACTTCTCTAGTAGTGAGAAGTGATTGTTTTCTCCAATAGTAAGATGTTATCCCCAGTAGAGGGAGATGATGCGATCCCCAGTAGAGGGATATGATTTGATCCCTAGTAGAGGGTGGTGATGTGATCCCCAGTAGAGGGTGGTGATGTGATCCCCAGTAGAGGGAAGTGATGGTATGCTACCCTAGCGCAGGTTGGTAACCCCTACGCAGGATGGTACACTACCCCAACGCAGGTTGGTAACTCCAATGCAGGATGGTACGCTACCCCAGCGTAGGTTGGTGACCCCAACACAGGCTGGTACGTTACCCCAACGTAGGTTGGTACACTACCCCAATGCAGGTTGGTACACTACCCCAACGCAGGTTGTTACGCTACCCCAACACAGGTTGGTAACCCTGGCGCAGGCTGGTATGATACCCTAGCGCAAGTTGGTAACCCCAATGCAAACTGGTACGCTACCCCAGCGCAGGTTCGTAACCCTAACATAGGATGGTGTGCTACCCCAACGTAGGTTGGTAGCCCCAACGCAAGATTGTAGGCTACCTCAACATAGGTTGGAAACCCCAACACATGATGGTATGTTACCCCAACGTAGGTTGGTAACCCTAATGCAAGCTGGTACGCTACCCCAACGCAGGTTGGTAACCCCAGCGCGAGTTTGTAACCCCAACGCAGGCTAGTACACTACCCCGAGGCAAATTGGTAACCCCAATGCAGACTGGTATATTACTGCAGTACGAAAAACTGGCGAAAGTGAAGAACTTCTTATGATATATAGATTCATGAAATTCAACAAGACAATGACCGATCTATTCATACATGCAAAAGAAGATTGTTCCAAAAGAATAACCTCCTAGCTAAGAGGGAGTGTTGAAGAATATGTAGTTGCAGAATATATTCTCCTATTATACTTGATCGTGCAAAAACCCTAAAAGCATATTATTATATTGTATTGGTGAAGTTGGCCCCATTGTGGCCTTTATTGTTAAATAAAGTCAAACTACCAGGTTGTCCCCTATTGTGGCTAAAGTAAAGTATAATCAAGAGACACTTGTCAAGTCGGCCCTAGCAGTTAAATAGGGCATGTCACATGTGTATAAATAAGAGAGGGTAGATGCCTCATTCACACACTCATCTCACTCAAGCATAAGAGAGAGAAAGGTGCACAAGTTTTGGAGAGAGGGGTGACACAACAAAAGGACCTTATGTTTTCTGTCTTGGTATTGTTCTTGGTTGAAGAATCTATTTAGAAGAAGTTTGTTGGGTTTTATTCCCTGAGAGGGTTTCCTAGGATAATCTCTATGCCTATCTTGTTTTTTTTATTATCTCTCTTTCATTGATATTATATATGCAGTTAATGTGCTAAATAATTATAATAACAAAATAAGAACTGTAACTACTAGATGAATATGTAAAATATCAACAATCATAACATTTTTCAATTATGTGTGGTCCCAAACATCTTGTCATCATCTCTCCCTTGAATTTTTTGAATCTAGAGTCAAATAAGAGTGCCTAATCTCCTTTGAAATTGTCAGGCTTAATTCTCTTATTAGGCTCGAAAGAGATAACTTGTATGACAAAATAAGCAACAAATATAAGTTATTTTTTTTGTGTTAAAAAAGATTATTGAAGATGGGAGGAGCCCAAAATCGAACCGAGCTTGAAAACATTGGAATTATTCGATAGAGCCTTGAAGCCTTGGATATTTTAACTCGGGCAGGCTAGTTAGCATTCTTTGAACGACTTCAGGGTTTGAATTCATCCATAGCCATGGAATTTTCCCAAAGTTTCAATGGGCATATAGCCACAGTTCAAGGATTGACATTTCCATTTAATGAAGAAACCATCATCCAAGCTACATGACTAAAATTGGAGGGTGAGTGATGGTCAAAACACTTCAATCTACTAAATGAAAGTTGGTTGCAATTTGTAAGTACTCCCTTACACATGCCTAATGTTAGCACTAAAAATGTTCCTTTAAAATTTTAAGCGCCTTTCATCAAATTTGTGCTTAATTTGTTAAAATTCCTTTGGTTATTTGCCTATGTCATAGACTTTTAATTATTCGTCGAGTCTTGACGAGTTTCTATTCATCATTTTTCCCAGAAATCCTATGATCTTTGACCTATAACCTGCTTGTAAAAACTATAAACAGTCATTTCTCCTAGATTTTGACTTTTTATTGTTTCCTATATTTTCAAATAAAAACATAGGTTTTTATTGGTTAATTTAACATTCTTTTCCTGAGGAAAAAAAAAAAGAAGAAGTTAAATTTCCTTTGGTTATTTGCCTATGTCATAGACTTTTAATTATTCTTCGAGTCTTGACGAGTTTCTATTCATCATTTTTCCCTAAAATCCTATGATCTTTGACCTATAACCTACTTGTAAAAACTATAAACTGTCATTTCTCCTAGAATTTGACTTTTTATTGTTTCCTATATTTTGAAATAAAAATATAGGTTTTTATTGGTTAATTTAACTTTCTTTTCCCTAAATCTTTGACCTATAACCTACTTGTAAAAACTATAAACTGTCATTTCTCCTAGATTTTGAATTTTTATTGTTTCCTATATTTTCGAATAAAAACATAGGTTTTTATTGGTTAATTTAACTTTCTTTTCTCTAAATCTTTGACCTATAACCTACTTGTAAAAACTATAAACTGTCATTTCTCCTAGATTTTGACTTTTTATTGTTTCCTATATTTTCGAATAAAAACATAGGTTTTTATTGGTTAATTTAACTTTCTTTTCCCTAAATCTTTGACCTATAACCTACTTGTAAAAACTATACACTATCATTTCTCCTAGATTTGACTTTTTATTGTTTCCTATATTTTCGAATAAAAACATAGGTTTTTATTGGTTAATCTAACTTTCTTTTCCCTTTCCCGAAATCTTTGACGTATAACCTACTTGTAAAAACTAAAAACTGTCATTTCTCCTAGATTTTGACTTTTTATTGTTTCTTATATTTTCAAATAAAAACATAGGTTTTTATTGGTTAATTTAACTTTCTTTTCCCTTTCCCGAAATCTTTGACCTATAACCTACTTGTAAAAACTATAAACTGTCATTTCTCCTAGATTTTGACTTTTTATTGTTTCCTATATTTTCAAATAAAAACATAAGTTTTTATTGGTTAATTTAACTTTCTTTTCCCTTTCCCAAAATCTTTGACCTATAACCTACTTGTAAAAACTATAAACTGTCATTTCTCCTAGATTTTGACTTTTTATTGTTTCCTATATTTTCAAATAAAAACATAGGTTTTTATTGATTAATTTAACTTTCTTTTCCCTTTCGCGAAATCTTTGACCTATAACCTACTTGTAAAAACTATAAACTGTCATTTCTCCTAGATTTTGACTTTTTATTGTTTCCTATATTTTCAAATAAAAACATAGGTTTTTATTGGTTAATTTAACTTTCTTTTCCCTTTCCCGAAATCTTTGACCTATAACCTACTTGTAAAAACTATAAACTCTCATTTCTCCTAGATTTTGACTTTTTATTGTTTCCTATATTTTCAAATAAAAACATATGTTTTTATTGGTTAATTTAACGTTCTTTTCCCTTTCCCGAAATCTTTGACCTATAACCTACTTGTAAAAACTATAAACTGTCATTTCTCCTAGATTTTGACTTTTTATTGTTTCCTATATTTTCAAATAAAAACATAGGTTTTTATTGGTTAATTTAACTTTCTTTTCCTGAAAATAAAAGTGACCTATAACCTACTTGTAAAAACTATAAACTGTCATTTCTCCTAGATTTTGACCTTTTATTGTTTCCTATATTTTCAAATAAAAACATAGGTTTTTATTGGTTAATTTAATTTTCTTTTCCCTTTTTTATTTGTTAATTTAACTTTCTTTTCCCGAAAATTAAAGGGTGGTGTGTGTTTAAGTGATTAACCATTTATCCTAAAAACATAGGATAAATAAAAAAATAGGTTTTTATTGGTTAATTTAACTTTCTTTTCCCTTTCCCGAAATCTTTGACCTATAACCTACTTGTAAAAACTATAAACTGTCATTTTTCATAGATTTTGACTTTTTATTGTTTCCTATATTTTCAAATAAAAACATAGGTTTTTATTGGTTAATTTAACTTTCTTTCCCTTTCCCTAAAACTTTGACCTATAACCTACTTGTAAAAACCATAAACTGTCATTTCTCCTAGATTTTGACTTTTTATTGTTTCCTATATTTTCAAATAAAAACATAGGTTTTTATTGGTTAATTTAACTTTCTTTTCCCTTTTTTATTGATTAATTAAACTTTCTTTTCCTGAAAATAAAAGGGTGGAAAAAAAGTTAAATTAACTAATAAAAACCTATGTTTTTATTGGTTAATTTAACTTTCATTTCCCTTTCCCGAAATCTTTGACTTATAACCTACTTGTAAAAACTATAAATTGTCATTTCTCCTAGATTTTGACTTTTTATTGTTTTCTATATTTTCAAATAAAAACATAGGTTTTTATTGGTTAATTTAACTTTCTTTTCCCTTTCCCGAAATCTTTGACCTATAACCTACTTGTAAAAACTATAAACTATCATTTCTCCTAGATTTTGACTTTTTATTGTTTCCTATATTTTCAGATAAAAACATAGGTTTTTATTGGTTAATTTAACTTTCTTTTCCCTTTTTTATTGGTTAATTTAACTTTCTTTTCCCGGAAATAAAAGGGTGGTGTGTGTTTATAGGTCAAAGATTTCGGGAAAGGGAAAAGAAAGTTAAATTAATCAATAAAAACTATAAACTGTCATTTCTCCTACATTTTGACTTTTTATTGTTTCCTATATTTTCAAATAAAAACATAGGTTTTTATTGGTTAATTTAACTTTCTTTTCCCTTTTTTATTGATTAATTTAACTTTCATTTCTCCTAGATTTTGACTTTTTATTGTTTCCTATATTTTCAAATAAAAACATAGTTTTTTATTGGTTAATTTAACTTTCTTTTCCCTTTTTTATTGGTTAATTTAAATTTCTTTTCCGGAAAATAAAAGGGTGAGGGTGGTGTGTGTTTACAGGTCAAAGTTTTGGGGAAAGGGAAAATAAAGTTAAATTAACCAATAAAAACTATAAACTATCATTTCTCCTAGATTTTGACTTTTTATTGTTTCCTATATTTTCATTGTTCTCCTAGATTTTGACTTTTTGATGCAGGAGCATCTCTCCATGCCAGCCAGTCAGCCACGCCAGCGCACACTCATTCATGTGTTGAAAAGGAAGTGCAGCCTCATTTTGAATTTGTATTGAATGTAATTTAATGTGCTTAGGCTGTTGAGCCAGAAAAGCCATGCCTTTGCGCAGACATTAGATAGGATCGGCCTTTATTGTAGATTGGCTGAGATCTAGGTCCGATTCTGGACTAGACAGCCCCATTCATTGTAATTGAATAGGGTAGGTGTACCTG
>JASDQU010880742.1:28204-54278 GCA_032191745.1 Picea mariana
TTGGGGTGTAACACCATCATCTAAAATTCTTCTCTTAAAACATAAACTTATCATACCAATAGTTGTATCATTAAAGATATGTACTCTTATGCTAAGTGCATCGACAACTTTATTTTCTTTTCCTGTGATATACTTGATGTCAAATTCATACTCATTTAAAAATTCCAACCATTTTGTGTTCCTCACATTCCAATTTGGTTTTTCAGAATCATATTTCAGACCACTATGGTTTTTTCTTAATTCAAATTTCCTTTCTATGAGATCATGCCTCCACATATTCAAGCATGAACTGTGGCAACAAGCTCCAAATCAGGTGTTTCATAATTCCTCTCATGTTCCTTAATGTTTATGGATTCATAACTAATAACATGTCCATTATGAGTGAGGAATCTACCAAGCCCTTCTTTGCATGCATATGTGCCTACCATGACATTCTCATTTGGGTCAACAATATTTAAAATAGGTGCACTAGTAAGTAGTTGTTTCAACAAGTTAAAATTTTCTTCACACTTTGTTGTCCATTCAACTTTAATTCCCTTCTTTTGTAAAGAAATGATGGTATGAGAAATCTTAGAGAACTTGGTTATAAATGTTATACAATATCCATCTAATCCCATAAAATATCTAACTTTGGGGACATTCCTAGGTGTTGGGAATCCTCTAGTGGCTTCATTTTTCTATATATCCACTTCTATTCCTTCTTCTAAAATAATGTTCCTCAAATAATGGATTTGTTCTTGGTAAATAGAGCACTTTCTTATCATGGAATACATTTTATTTTCTCTTAGTACTTGTAGAAATATCCTCAATTGATGTTTTTTCTCTTCCTTGGACTTAGAATAGATAAGTACATTTCATCCAAGAACATAATGACAAACTTATCCAACTAATTTATAAATATTCAATCAATTAAGCACATAAAGACAACTGGTGCATTGGTTGGTTGAAATGGCATGACTAAAAATTTGTAATTATGATACATGTTTCTAAAACATACCTTACTAATTTGTTCTTCCTTGAGTCTCACTTGGATTAACCTTGATCTCAAGTGTATATTTGAGAATATGTTTTCTCCTAATAGTTGATCAAAGAGGTCATGAATTCTGGGTAGAGGGTATTTGTTCTTCATAGTGTCTTTATTCAACTGTCTAAAGTCCTCAATGTCCCATCCTTCTTTTTGAAAAATATTATTGGTTCTCCCCAAGGTGAAACACTTAGGTGCATCTACCCTTTCTTCAACGATTCTTCCAGTTTCATTTGGAATTCTTTTAATTCTGTTTTATTCATGCTGTAAGGATTTTGTAACACTGGTAATCTCTTGGTACTAAATCAATAGAGAAATCGATATCGCTCTTTGGTGGTAATATTTGTGTTTCTTAGAATACAACCCGAAAATATTACAATACTGAATAATATTAAAGGCTTGGTCCTTTGGTATTTTTTGGATCCACCAGATTAGCTGCATAATATTGACATCCTTTCCTAAAACATTTGTTTAGATATAAGGTTGAAATATCCCTTATAGAAATGGATCTTGGAATCACTTTTGCACTTCCTTCTTTTCCTTATTCATCAATACATGTAAATGTCTCACTGTAACATTCTCAGCCACCCATGCTAGACCATGCTACTCCATAAAACACTTTCATTCTCTTCTCAACAAATTGTAACATACCCAATATCCAACTGATCTATGCCACATAAATTTTTCAAACCAAATGCAATGAAAGCATATACACACAGAACGCTTGCAGAACTTTATATATAAAAAGTAAATAGAAAAATACATACTGTAAATACATATATTCATATGGAATTGAAAATAAACATATACATGCAACATATGCAGCAAATGCCAATAAATGTAAACACAATTATAAACCATACACATGATAAATCCATAAAATTAAACATGTAAATAACTATGCAACATGCAATTTATCACAAAGTTGACACTTATCTTGGTAAGAATATCACCAACTGTGTGGATACCTTCCATGAACCTCCCAGCCTTAGACCACACCGCTCATCACTCTCAGCAGTGGGTCACCCTCAAGCTAGGAATAAACTCCACCTAGGTAAAGGGATTTCTAACCAGGAAGACTATCTCAGACAATAGGAACGAATCTTTCACAGGTGCCAACTCAAACTAACAACCTACAATCCCTCATTCCCCACATGCCTATCCCACCCCAGGAAGTGTGCCCCTTCTCTACTCAATGGTTCTTCAGTTGCCCCCCTTCCTTTCCGGGCTTTAGCAACATGTCAGAAAGGAAGTATCAAAGCCCTGTAGCTATAGTTTAGCACCTTCAGGAAATCAATTCCAACAATTATCTCACCCAAAGAGATTTCTCATGGGCTTGACAACTGACTTCTTCAATATCCCATAGGCATGACAACCTGCTTCTTCAGTGCATCTCCCAACCTAACCAACTACACAAACATGTATGGTTATGGATACAGGTTCAGGTATTGTGACAGGAAGGTATGGAGGATATCTCAATGAGTGTGTGAATGATGATCAAATGATTGAATGAATGACTGAATGATGGAAGGAATCCTTGACTAAATAATTGCATGAATGGATGAATCCCCCAAAAAATGAACTAAGTCCAAACTATATGTATGCATGTCTCCAACTTGACACTTGCAATCTTGGGAGCTACTTTGGCCCACTTGTCCCCATCCTTAGAACTTGGGATAAAATAATTTTCCATACATTATGATTTAATAAATATTAATATAATATTCCTTTTTGGCTTAAGCTCCCTATATTAGCCACTTTTTATTAAATTTTAGCCCCCCCCCCTTTCCCTAACTAGTGGAGTTTAGTCCCCCATACTCTTTTATCGTGGTCAGTCTACATGCATCGATGTATTTTATATTAATGATGAGACATATCCAAAAATAGTCTCACTGCCCTTTAACATCTAGGCTCTCTAGCCTAATCATCAAAAAAATGATTCACCAACCTATAAAACAAAATATATACAGAAAGGCTCCCTAGCCTCAATATCGCGAGCACTTAATTTGTTGCACGCAGTATCCTAGAATGTGCACACTTCCTCATTTTACTGTGCAGTACATGCACACACTATACCATGGAAGGAACATACAAAAATGATCTCAAACAACTCACCATCTTGAGTACATTTGTATTTACATTTACAATTGGGTTCAACCTAGGGATATTACACTCGTTATGAAAATCTAGGACATAGTGATGCTTTTCTAGCCAATCCATTCCAGTCAAGATATCATAATATCCTAATGATATAATATTCATATTAGCATTAGTATTTAATCCATTCAGATTTATTGGATAATCTTTGACAACCTCATTGATATTTATCTTAGTTTTAGTGGCTAGTTGAACCAGACATGATTTTTCTATCTTATTCTTCTTCAAATGAAATATATCCACTAATTTAGGATCAATGTAATTATGCATTGATAATGAATCAATTTAAATACAAAAATGTTAATTAATGATCTTACCTTCCACCTCAAACATATGGGATTGGTTTGCATATATTCTTGGGATATTTCTTCCCATGTCTTCTACTATAGTAGCCTCTTGTATTTTGTGCATTGTATTTATTTTATCTCCTCTATGAGGGAAATCCTTGTAAATGTGGTCTTCTTTGCATCCCCAACATTATATTGGTGGTCTTCCCCTTTTTCCCAAAGAGTCTTCTCTCTTGTATTCATGTTTAACAAGATGATATAATCCACACAAAAATATTTGTATCTTCAACTTTTTATCCATGATAAATCCCACATACTTCAACAATCCTAAGAAATTATTTTCGTATTCTCCCATCGTCATGCTCCCCAAATTGAGTTAAAACAACTCTTGCGTGATGTTTTCATAATAGTGATCTGAAAGATAATCCTTCTGAAAATACCTCTTGAACTGCTTCGAAGTGATCCTACTCTCATTAATGTGCTCAAACTATTGTAGATTATCCCACCACATAGTATCTTTTCCATTGAAAGGGTATGTGGAAATTATAGCTTCTAGGTTAGATGAGTAGTTGTACAACTGAAAATACTTCATGATTCCAAGAAACTAAGATTCAACATCAACTTCCCTTTCCCTTTGACCATCAAAGGATGGTGGATTAATCTTCCTCAACTATCCTTAAAAACCATCCATATCATGTCTTCTTCTTTGATGCCTATTACGAGAGACTTTAGGACTTATTTTTGAATCCTCAGATGCATAAGACTTCCTAGATGAGTGATGTCTATGATTTCAAATATCACATCTTGAATTATTGGTTCTTATGTATATATCTCTTGTTTCATCATGTATACATTCTTCCTGATACCTCTTCAATTGAATTAGACGTTGCATCATTTGAGCATTTATCTGATTATGTTATCTTATCATCTTCCCATTAATATATTTTTAACTCCACACTTCCATTCTAAGACTTTACATAGTATCCACAAATTATGTTGGTTCTACTCGAATCCTATGTCTATTAGATTATGTTTCATCACTACCCACATTGATGTTTTGACCTTTTCCTTCTTTGTCATGACTGTAGTCTCTCTGTGAATTGTCCATTACTATGATATGAAATATCAGGATTGAAATTATCTTTTTATACCTATAATTTTTCAAAATGTGCAAGGAACCATTTTTTTTAGAATTATACATATTATAAAAAAAAATTAATTAACGCTACAGGTGCTTCTTCTCCTCAATTCATGAAGAATTATGTCAGAGTTACCCAAATTATAGTAATCCCAAGATATTCTTATTTGCATAAAATTTCCAATGACTATTCTTATGCCCCAATATGGTCTCTAAACTAAAGGTTATATCTTCCTGAAAAATCCATTTTTACCCCAATTGTACCCTTTCTCCACTGGTGAAATTTTACTGAAAGGCCAACTTCTTTCGACTACAGAAGAAAAACTATCAATAACTGAGAAACAAATTGTAGCTTCCACTGATAAAAATAATAATTATGAATGCACAACAACCTTTATATTCTCCATTTTTTTCTCCTATAATATTCTATAACAATCTGGAATATGCAACTTTGTCCTTTTTACAATGTTTTATAGACTAAGATTTTTTTGCAAAATTGGCTAACTCTCAACCTGTTCACTTTTGGAAAACCTCTAGTACATGAAATTTGTTTATCTTGATGAATATGAAAAATTCTAAGTAAATAATAAAAAATCATTTTTTTGATCTGGGATCACTTTTCCTTCTCTAAAAATCTCAAAAATCTCCAAAATGTGGCCCAAAATAGTGGATTTTCCCCTATTTTGGCATCCTCGTTCCAAACCCATTAGTTTTTCTTGAATTTTTTCATGTATTATATCTAGTTATTCTTTATAGACTTCATACAAGAGTTTTATCTTAATATGGATCACTTCCAATGATGTGGACAATGACCTTTAAAAACCACTATTTTGCAATTTGTAGCAAAGCCAAGTAAAAATGGATAGTGGCCAACTCTTGTATTTATGTAGCCCACTTTTGTGGACATGTCTTGCACTTTTATTCCCTCTTTTGTAGCCATCTTTAGGGTTTCAATTGGCACTCCACCGATAGCCCCATCACAGTGTCCTACCTTGCCATCGCGGCCTACCTCAATGTGATTGGCCGACTTCCATGGACATGCCACCATGGCTCTGCCATCATGGTAGTCCAGATATGTTTTTCCATGTCACCTGACACATGGCCTCCACATCATCGTTGATGTCATCGTATGAGAAAAATTTCCTAAATTTCCCAAAATTCATAATCTAAAAAAAAAAATCAAAGATTTCATAATTTTTGAATTGTTTCCAGTGATTCCATGGAACTCTACAACTAATATTCCCTCAGATAATATCAATTCTATTAATGTCCAATCATCACCATGATCGACCCCTCTATATTACTTGCAACTCATCCTCTATGGAAAAAATAATAATAATTGACCTGCAAATCAGCCCATACGGCCCAAGCGTTATAAACCTATGCAATGATACTAATGTGTGACATTCCCAGACATCCAATATGAGAACATCACTACAAAAAAAATATAAATACCAAATAGTAACTAACCCACTTTCTAGGTACCTCTAAATTCTACTTCTTGGGAAAATATGAATTTATGTTACCAATCTTTATTAATCAAGAAACATGTAACTAGAACATGAAATAATAAAGAAGCATGATAAACTATAAAAGAATTTACTAACATTCCATGCACAACAAAAACAACAAACATGCATAATGTAAATACATCAAAGAGATAATTAATACACAACTCAATATAATTACAAAGGAAATATAGAGAGCACTTATGTTTTCAAATAACCATTCACCAACTGGTTGTAGATGTCAGGCATTCCACCCAACCATAAAAACCATTGTTCCAAATCTCAAATAGTAGGTCATCCCTGAGATAGGCCTATGAGTCCAAAAGGATGGGTCATAGGCCAACTCTAACACGCAACCAACTATAAATCTTTCTTGGAAATTTTCCAAAAACACAACAAGTACTATTTTACCAGCTCTCTTTCTCCTTTATCCCACACAACCCAAACAAATGAATCTCTTTATATGTAATGTGGTCTCTTAGCCTATTTCACTTATTTTCTATGGCTCTAATGATATTGATGAAGAAATATCAATGTTGGAAACTCTAAGGAATCACAGTTGTGGACAATTCTATACTACCATTATTCTCATGCACACATGCGTTCATTTTCTCTTGGAATAATCAATAATTTATTATATCCAACAACAAATGGCTCCTCTCTCCCCATAATTCATTTCTCATTCCAAAACCAAGAGAAAGAATAAATCAGGAGCTTTATTGCACAAGTAGTTGGTGGGGAAAATCCTGACCCAACCACCAAAATGGATACAAATTAGAGAGCACCTACCCATTGTCACCTTAGGAAGGTGTCCCCATCACTTTATAGGTGGGGTACTCACCTCAAGGGAGGAATCTCGGTGACCCTAGGGGGGATTGAGATGGGAAATGTGAATTATGAACTGATGCCCCTAAAGGTCAACTTTCTAGACGGAAAAGGGAACTTGGTAAATATTCTTTAGGGTTGATTGAGGTTTCCAAATATTTAAGTGACCTACAAAGAGATAATACCTTCCTAAGATACAAGGAACACCAAGATACAATGAAACAATATCAATTGGAAAAAAAAAAAAAAAAATTCCCTACTAGAATCTTTTAGTAATAGAATATATCAGCAATGAAATGTTAGAATAAGTTGGTAAACTAGTCCTAGAAATCAAGTGAAAGATACAAGAGATAAACTGGATAAAAACTAGTGAAACTCAATATTTAGAGACCAAGATACTAGCATAAAAATGTAAGGTTTCTTTAAACACTTTTTGCAGAAATATAAGTCATCCTTATGGATTTAAAAAACAACTTATTACATAAATAATATCAATGACTAAAACTCCCCCAAACATTTCCAAAAACTGCACTAGGCCTTGTAGTTTAAGTGTGCAAACTTCAAGCAACTTTCAGTGTTTGATTAAAGAGTTACTGAAGAAGTTAGATTAGAGTTTTTGTAGTCCAAATGGATGAAGATGAAATTTGTAACAGAAATAATAATTAATTGACAAAATATGACACCATAGGGGCACAAGTAATCCAATAATATATAAAATTGATTTCACTTTGAACAACTTGAATTCTTGTAAAATCACGTTACCCAATGCAAGTAATTTTATTTCTCCAATGAAAACACTAGATTTGTTCCTTCAATATATTGGGTAAATGGAGTGTTGTAGTTTAAGAGTTAGATACACGATATCCCTATGGGTGTAAACACTCTTAATCCATAGGTCATGCAAATCAAACTTAGGTAAATCTAGGAGTGTGTACACCCTTGTACTCCTCCTAGCTATCTTGCAATAAAATGAATTATCAACTAGAAAATGAGATGAATATTAATGGAGGGTGTATACACTTATTATACTCCTAGGGTTTAACCAATACAATTCATGTAACAATTAAAAATAACTAACAAATTCATATTTTCCTTACCAATTTCAAAGAGATGCAAGATGTAACCTTAATTCACCAAGAAAAAAACATTCATAAGAAAGAGAAAAGACCTCCAAGAGTTCTGCACCACATTATCTCCCCAAATCACCAAGATAAATCAGCATAAGATATTTGAACAAGAGAGAGATAGATCAAATTTCCCAAAAAGGGTGCAAATTTTAGCCAAATAGTCTTCTCACAATGGGAGAGATATGCTAAAAATAACATTCACATGATCTCTATTTATAAAAAATGTCTAACTCTTAGTTTTTCCACTTAGAAAAGGTAAAACATAAGAAAAGGGGTCAAAAACCATTATCTTACCCCTTACATCAAAATGGTATTAAATAATTGATCTTCAAAATTCACTTTTGCACAAAACAAACCCTAAAGTAAGTTGGCATCACCCCTTTAGGGGACATTTTGGAACTTGATAAAGTCATTGGAGAAGATGTGGAAGTTGTTGGGACTCTTTGAGCCTCCTCATCATGTTCTATTCCTTTTACATGTGTTATTCAGTGAAATTATCCCAAGTGCCAATGTGTACCTCCAACACCACCAAACCCTAGCCCCTTCTTGACGTAAACCCTCAAGGAGGTGACACTTTTCGTCTCCTAGTAAAATTGTTTAGGTGGCACAAGATAGGTTAGGTAAGTCATGATGTATTATATGCCTCCAAAGGAATGTCTTTGTCATCCAACATGCATGCCCTAGGCATCCATCTGATGGGATTATTGCCCCATGGAAGCCCAAGCTAGGCTTGTTCTCCCAAAATTGGCCACCAAGCAAGGTCCTACAAAACAAAAGGGTATGCCCTCGAAATATCTCAAGTCAAATATATCATGACAAGTGTAAACCACTTCTTATAATAAAGGAACCTAAACATGTGCATCAAAACTACCTCATAAAATTAAACAAATGCTCAAAACCCTATACAATTGACCAAGTTTATGTATCAGAGGGGTGTCATAGGAGTTTTATTGGGTAAACTAAAGCCTTAAAGTAGGAAGTGCTCCCAAGTATGGTATCTCAAGGTAATGTAGTGGGTGATGAGATGTAATGGATTCGGAGTTCATAGGTCGTTGAGTTTTCATGACATACAAGGGCTCGTATTATTTCATTCATGGGTTCCTTTGTAGAGGGTGTGTAAAAGCTTGTTTTTCCATGAATTTTTTCCAATACCATATTCTTGTCATTATTTAATTATTTCATGTTTTAAGAAAAGTGTTGAAGGCCATTTTCCTATAGCAGTGTCTAGATAATGACAATTCCATTCACAAATACCTCACGTAAATGAGAAGGTTGGCTCATGATGAGACCCCCTTTCTCTCAGTTGTGTAAATGAGAGTCACTACCCTAGTGATCCAGATTATTTTGAGCATGAAATGAGAGAGGAGATATAGAAAATAAATATAGAGGTATATTTCAAGGGATCCAATAATATAAAAAACGTATATTAGAGATATAACAATAAAAACATAGATACAATAATACACAAATTCTATTAATGAGAGAAATGTACAAAAACTGTAAAAATACAAAGTGAAGGAACTCGCTAGACTGGTGGAAGCTTATCTCTGAGAAGATATGTGATGACTATTCTCATTCACAAGAATATTATTATTACAATGAGGCTCCAAAGGAATTTTTAACATAAATAAAATCCAAAATCCTAACAGAATAATATGAAAAGCCGAAAGGTTTGCAGGCCCCGATGGGGTTAGTTTATACGTCAACTTCCGGGGGGCATACATTTTGCATACTATATATGTTTGGGGTACTTGATACACTGTTGGAAAGGTCTAGTCAATAAGAACACATTATTAGTGGCCAACAAAATTGTGTTTGGCGATCACCTGGGCCCGAATTTCCAAAAAACATCGTTTAGGGCCTCAAAACGGCCCTGGAAGTTTGGACCCAAAAAATTGCTAAAAAAACTCCCAAGGTGGAAAAATATTTTTCAAGCAAGTGGAATAGTTGGGTGGCCATGAATATCCACTTGTATAAATCCTCCAGCCTTAAAAGGAAATGGTCCCCATTGCATCAAGTTCCTAGGGAATATTTTGTTGAACCTTTTTGATATTCTTGTTGTGTTGAAGAAGTGGTCATGCTTAGACTGTTGAAGGTTGTCAAAAAACTATTGTTGGTGGGGTTGAATCTATTCAACCAAACTATTGTGGTTGGGATTGTGTAGGAAGTGTGTAGGTACCCTCATAGGTGAAGAAACAATATATTTTTTCTCTTCTGCAATCTACTTTTGTTAGATAGAAAGTTCTTGGGTCGAGGCTGCGGTGGCTACAATCTCCTTTTGTTCACCTTTTGAACATAGTGTGAAGAGGATGAATTTTGCGGTATGAGAGAATACCTTAGGACATTGTTTTCGTGGGATGGTAGTCAAAAATACCTTTGGTATCTTGTAGAGATAACCCCCAAGAGTATGAATGACATTACGGGGTCAAATATCATAAAAAGCATGATTCTTTCACATATATGGTTGGCCCAAAATAACACAATACCTCATTCTTGAAGGGCTTGATGTCATAGGATAGGAGACACTCATGGATGAAACAAATATCATGTCCCTAGCGAAGCCATCTGATGTTGTATGATTGCGGGTGTGGTGTTGTCAAAAAACCCAATTGTTTGATGACCTATGTTAAGATGGGGTTCTTATGGCTTTTTCTATCTAGAATAAAATGTAGTGGGGTCCTCTTCACCCGTATTTTTGAATGGAAGAGGAAATTCCCCTCTTCAAGATTTGTTGGTTCTTCTGGTTGAATTGTTTTGGTTGTGAAGGTGGAAATGGGTATGTGTCGATGATCTGTCTCCTTCCATTATTTTTTGCATCCTAGTTTGAATCTCGGTTCATCTATTTTTCTTTGATCTTGGACACCAATTACTCTTTTGAGTGAAATTCATCAATGTTGTGCCAGGGTATTCTGTGGAAATCGCACCACTTTCCAATGTCATTATTCATCTTTCTCTTACCCTTATTTTCCTATGGCTTCGAATCATTTTTGGGAGGTTTTTTACTAAGGATTTTTTATCATACTTTACTTGTTGCGAATTTGTAGACATGAACTCTTGTTTGTTCTGGTGCTTAAACTTTTTCCCAATTCTGACAACATATCGATAAGCATCTCCCAACGATGAGATGTCCAAAAACACCATTTCAAATTGGATGTACCTGTGTATATCCCCTTGATATTTTAGAACCAATTATCTCCCAGAATATTTGATACCAAGATTGGTGCACAAGGTATGTAAGGTATTGGTGAACTCCAACATTTCTTGTCCCCTCTCTTAACGTAGCTTGGTCCAACTCATGTACTCTTCTTCATAGTTTCCAACACGGTAATATTGTTCCTTGATGGCATCTATGAAAGATTCCCGAGTGGGTTTTCCCTCGAACATTCCAGACTACTCTATGGAAATTTTATCACAGTAAGTTTCCCACCAATGTTTGACATGGGGAAGAGCCTTAAGGAGAACGAAGGTGATCTTTTCCCTATCAAAAAAATTGTGCACAGAGAAATGACATTCTAGCATATTTAACAATTTTTCAAGAGAATTTGCATCTAGCTAACCTTCAAATATGGGGATATCAAAATTAACTTGTACATTGAAAAGAGTGGTGCCTCCTAAGTGGTTTCTTGATGAACATGCATCTATTTTTATCGACAAACATCGAAGGATTTGGGAAAAATTATCCATCATTTCGTCCCTTTGTCACATGATAAAATTCTCTAGCAACATATGTTGTTTCTCTTTTCTTACACCATGGATGGTTTCTTGGGAATGCGAGAGAAATTTTCCATAAGAAAGAAAATCTCATGACCCAAATTTCTATACTCCAACCTTGTTTGGGACATGCACTAAAAAATGACCAAGAGTATCCTACTATGATACCACTGATCCATATTATTTTTAGCTTGAAATTAGAGTGGATATATAACAAAGAAATATATAGAAATATTGCAAGGGATACAATAATATAACATATATATATGAGATATATAACAATAAATGCAAATATACAGTAATATAACATTTCTGTTAATGAGAGAAATGTACAGAAACTGTAAAAATACAGAGTGAAGGAACTCACTAGAATATTGGAAGATTATCTCTGAGAAGATTTGCGAGGGCTATGCTCATTCACGAGAATATGATTATTGCAATGAGGCTCCAAAGTCCTTTTAACTTAAATAAAATCCAAAAACCCAACCCCTGAAAATGAAAAGTCAAAAGGTTTGAGGGTCCTGATGGGGGTAGTTGATACATCAACTGCATAGGGGCAAAATGTTTGCATACGTTCTCTGTTTGGGGCGTGCGATACAACGTTGGAAATTTCTAGTTGAGAATAACCCATTATGATTGGCCTAGGAAAATTATTTTGGTAGTATTCACAGCCCTAAATGCCCCCAAAAAATCATTTAAGTCCTCAAAGCAACCCCGAAAATTTGGGACCGGAAAAATTGTTGAAAAAATGCCAAGGTGAAAAATTGTTTTTCAAGCCAGTGGAATAGGTGGGTGGCCACTGATATCCACTTGAATCACCTTGATTGTTGACTGAATGATGGTTATTCCATGCCACTAAATACCTATGATAATTATCTAACTTGTAATGAGACCTCCCATCCTCCAGCTAACCCAGTAGGAATTCATTATCATTTATTTTTTAGGTCCCCCTTTTTTTACAAAGAAGAATTTCATTTATTTCTTGGTTGATCCTTGAGTGAAGCATATTGAATGTTTATATATATTATTTTATATTTTTATCCAACAAAAATCCCTCCTGGCCTTTATCCCCTTCTTCCCATGAATTGAGGTACATGTTATAGAAAACTCCCCCTATGGATAGGTGGATTTGCCCTCAAATTCTAGACAACTAATACCCAGACAAAAAGATGTAAATGGACACTAACATCCCCTTGATATTTTCTTAAGTAGTTGAGAAGAGAGAGAAGGAGAAAGGGTGTGATGCACCTATTTCCATTGTTTGTCCTCATTTCTCCAATTTGAGCTTGATTTCCAAAATCATCCACACATATTGATACCTGCAAACCATGGATAACAAAGAGACACAAGGAAACTTCTACTCTAGCATACTATATTAATCAAATTCATATACCATAGACAAGCATATGTAAAGTTACATAAACTAGAATGAACTAGGAAAATAATTTATTATTGATAACATCAAAAAGAAACTTACAATGTATAGATGCAGTTGCAACATCCTCTCCAAGTCCTCTTGATCCATCCCTTACGTGATGCTCCCAATATCATAAGATTTATATCCAAAATATTCCTCCCAATATCATAGTTAAGATATCTCTAATCTTCCTCCATCTTCTCCATGGAAAAACCTCATTATATAGGATTTGGAGGCTTAACCACCATGGCGAGGATCCCTCATCATATGGACTAAAATGGGATCTCCAAGATATTTAGGGAGAAAATATAACTTAAGGATTTTAGAGAGGAAATATCTCTCAGGGATTTTAAGGAGGAAATATTTCAACCATCCATGATATCCTCAACCTCCCCTTAAAAATAAGAAACCAAATTTGAGGTGGATTTTCACACTAAATTATTTTCCTTTTCATGAATATAAATCATTAATTCATGTGCACATAATATTTTGACCTTCATATAATATATTTCTCCTCCACATTGACTAGGGATTGTGACATAGGTTACTTCATGGTGTGAAGGTGTATGCAAAAATTAGTGTAACATCCTCGGCCACAAATAGACCAGGAAATGCCACCAACACAACACTTCACTAAACTCTGATAACGCTACCCAAACAACCTGGCCTTCCAACAACCTGGGTAACGCTACCACGTGGAATCGTACATATATATATATATATAGATATCTATATCTATATATATATCTATCTATCTATATATATATATATATATATATATATATAGCAAGCATTTTAATGAAATTAAAACACTTATTTAAAATAAACACATAATTATTGAAACGATACAAATGCAATTGAGATTAACAGTGAGTCCACAAGCAACAAGACACATGATACATTTCTAGTAAACCAAACATGCATAAAATACATAATTAAACACATAAATGATACTTCTTTTTTAGCTGGAGTAAATCTGCCAACTGCATGCAGACCTTCCATGAACCTCCAAGACTTAGACTGCGCTACTTATCACTCTCAACAGTATCTCACACCGAGTTCGGACTAAACTCCACCAGGAAAGGGAATTCTAGGCTTGGAAAGGACAATAAGTAAGTTGCACAAAGCAACAGGAAGGATATTTTATCCCAGGAGCCACTTATGCCCATAACACACAGACCCTCATTCCCCACACACCTGCTTCACCCCAGGAGGATACACCTTCACTAATAAAAGCCCATCAACTAGTACACCTCCCTTACTTTGGGATTCAGTAGCAGGTTGGACCAAAAGTCTCAGAGTATTGTGGCGGTTACGAGACTCCCTTCCATGAGAACTCACTTCCCAACAGACTCTCTCACTTGGGAGAGCTGCTCACAGTTCTGATAACTAGTCTTCGACCCAGCTATAGTCAGGTATGGTTGAAAACAACAACAATAGGGAAAAATGGGTATGGACACTCAACAAGAAAACAACCTAAAACTAAGTCACAACACATCTCATGCGACTAGAATTACATCAGGCTCCAGATGAAACAACAAAGGATGACTTTCTCGTTTATGGTTTCATAGGTGCAAGAGGTATGTCGATTGTATACAATGCAGAGGAACGAATAGTTCATGTACAATATGGGAGAATGGCAGGATGACCAACCATCCTGTGAGGGTTCCTTTCACTATGCGCGGGTATGTTGATGTAAACACAGAGGGAAGAATAGTTCAGATGGAGTAAGACTAGCAAAATCAGATGAAGGATGGTAGAAAATGACTCTCCAACCCCCCAACACACCTGAGGCTTCATATTTTAACTGCATGATCCCAGGTCGACACTTATCTTCCTAGATCTGCATGCACTACATTTAGCTTACATCACTAGCCACCAAGAACTTAGGATAACAAAAACATATAATGTTCACTTTAGTATTCAATAAATAATATTAAAATATTATTCCTCTAGAGGTAAGCCCCCCTATCTTAGCCCCTAGGCCCAAATAATTATCCCCCCTTCCTTACCCTACCTAGTGGGGCTTAGTCACCCATAACTCTTCTTCGTGGAGGGTCTACACGCATCAGTGTTTATATTTTTATTAATGATATGCATAATTACATATACAAACAAAATATCAGGCTCATGGCCTTCGCATCTAGCTCACCAGCCTAATAACACATAAGTCTTTCATCTTACAACCACTTGGCTCACCAACCTATAACAAAAAATTATGATTCAGAAGGGCCTCGGTCTTAGAGTATTACAATCCCCTCCCCTTATTTTTTCTCTATCCTCAATGCAACTTATTTACAAAACAACAACAAGATTTCCAAAATCTTCAAAAAGATGTGGGTACCCTGCCTGCATAACATCTTCATGCTCCCATGTTGTGTCCTCTGGACCATACTAGGTCCATTGGACTTTTATGATCCCTATGGCTCAATTTCAAAGCTACTCTCTTTTCTGGTCCAGTATATGCACCAAATGCACTTGCAAGACGCCTTCTTGCTCCACCTGAATCGCATTCCAATTCATTACATGATTAGCATCAGGTATATATTTCTTAAGCAATGAAATATGAAACACATTATATATAGTCATGGATGTAGGTAATGCAATCATATATGAAACTGGTCCTATCCTTTCTATGATTCAAATGGTCCACAAAATCTAGCTGCTAACTTGGAACCGTTTCCCAACTTCAGGGAACTTTTTTTAGCTTTTACTTTTAGAAAAACATGATCACCCACTTTGATCTCCATCTGGATTATGTTCTTATCAATATAACTCTTATGCTTGTCTTGGGCATATTTCAAATTCTACTTAATATTCAACATTTGTTCTTGCATTTCCTTGATAAACTCTAGCCCAACCACTATCCTATCAATTGCATTATCCCAGCTTACTGGAGTATTGCACTTTCTGCCATAAAGTGCTTCAAATGGGCTCATTTTCAACGATTCTTGATACCCATTGTTGTAGGCGAATTCTACCAAGTGTAGGTAGTATTCTCATTTAGATGGTTTATCCATCACATATATCCTAAGCATATCTTCTATCACTTGGTTCACCCTCTCTATCTACCCATCGGACTTAGGATGATAAGCAATGTTGAACTTCAGTTTTTTTCTGAATCCTTTGAACAACCCCTTCCAGAACTTTGAGGTAAATTTTGGGTCCCTGTCAGACACAATTTTCCTGGGAATACCGTGCAATCATGTTATTTCCCTCATAAAAATATAAGAAACATTAGCTACCTTATGAGTAGTCTCCAATGGAATAAAATGGGCATCTTTCGTAAGCTTCTACACCACCACCATGATTGAATCATGTTGCTTTCCTTTTTTGGGAAATCCTGTGATGAAGTTTATTGTCACCACTTCCCACTTCCACTCAGAGATGGGTAAAGGTTGTAACAAGATTTTTGGGTGCCTGTGCTAAGCTTTAACCTTTTGGAACTCCATACATTTGGTGATGCATTCAACAATCTCTTTCTTCATACTTGGCCAAAAGTAATGGATCTTGACTATTGCCAAAAGTTTTTGATATCTAGGGTGCCCTGCATAAGGTACATTATGAATCTCATTCAAAATCATAAGTTTCAATTCCTATACATTAGGTACATAAATTTTTTTCTTGTACAGAAGTATTCCATTAGTCTGTAATTTATAATTCTCGACTTTCTGTGGCATCTTACCTTGTTGTAGCTTTGCTACCAAATCCTTGTATTGCAAATATGTATTTGTAGCCTCCAAAATTCTTCTTTTAATATCAGTTTGGTACATGATAATGGTTTTATCATGTAATTCATGCACTCTCTTGTTGAGTGCATCGACCACATTGTTTTCCTTTCCTTTTATATGTCTGATATCAAAGTCGTACTCCCAGAGAAACTCCAACCACCTATTTTGTTTAGCATTCAAGGTTGGCTGATCAAACAAATATTTCAGAACGTTATGTTTTGTCCTCAGTTCAAACCTCCTTCTCATGAGGTAATGCCTCCATTTTTTTAGAGCATGTACTATGGATTCCAACTCCAAATCATGAGTTGCATAGTTCCCTTCGTGCTCTACTCCTAATAAAAATAGCACTTGCTCAATTTGGCATACAATTGGTGCTCTCTTAGCACTTGTAGCACCATCCTCAGATGATTTTCATTCTCTTCCTTCGACATAGAATACACAAGGATGTCATCTAAAAATACTATGACAAACTTATCTAGATATTCCTTGAATACACCATTCATGAGGCACATAAAAACAATGGGTGCGTTCGACAGCCCAAACGACACCACTATGAACTCGTAATGACCATACCTTGTTATAAAGGTAGTATTCATGATGTATTCATCCTTTATCCTTACTTGGTGGTACACATACCTTAGATCTATCTTCGAAAATATCTTCGCATCCTTCAACTAACCGAAGAGGTCATCAATCCTCGACAGAGGATATTTGTTCTTTACACTTACTTTGTTCAATTGTCTAGAATTGATACACAATCTCAACATCCATCCTTATTATTCATGAATAGGATTGGCACACCCCAAGGTTACACACTTGGGCATACATACCCCTTCTTCGGAAGTGCTTCAAGCTACAAATGTAGTTCTTTCAGCTCTGGCATACTCATTATGTAAGCAACTTTCAACACTGGAGTTGCTTCAGGCATCAAGTTTACAGAGAAGTCAATATCTCTTTTTGGAGGTAGTTTGGGTACCTCTTGGAATACATCTTCAAACTCTTTTAGTACCACATGATATTCAATATTCAACACCTTATCCTTAGGTGTTTCCTCCATATGGGATGCAAATAATTGACAACTTTTCCTATAGCACATCTTCAGCTGCATTGTTGAGATTTCTCTGATAGCAACAACTCTGGGAATTCCTTGGATTGTTCCTCGATTCCTTTCCTCATTTAGGAAACTAAAGGACTTGTTAAGACAGTCCAGGATGGAATGGTGGTGGTCCGACCAATCCATCCCAATTAAAAAGTCATAAGAACCTAAAGGCAGAATGTTCAATTCATCCTTTGTGCTCATTCCATTCATGTCCACTGGAAAAGACTTAACTAACTTAGTGACGTTCTTCTTGGTTCCTATAGCCAACTACACTAACCAATATTTTTCATGTTTTCTTCTTGACAACTAAAAACTTTCCACCACTCTAGGATCTATATAACTATTGATAGCCCCTAAATCAATTAAAATAGTAATGGCATGGTTGTTGATCATACCTTTCACTTCAATCATGTGTGATTGATATTCTGCTTGCTTGTTTTCTAGGTCTGTGTAGATTCTTGGCATTCTACTGGCCATGTCCTCCACTATTTCTTCCTACTGAACATTGTGGACAACTCTCACTTCATCATTTTTGTCAGGGAAATCTATGTACCTATGATTACCTTTACAGCCCCAACATTCCAGAGGTGGTGGTATTGGAATGTTTCCACCCATTTTAGCCTTCTCGGGCTCTCTAAAAGATGGTTGTCCTTGATGATTGTTCCTAAAAAATAGTGGCTTGTTTCCCTTTTTCCTATGCTCCCTCTTAAACTTTTTCTTGTCTTCCCAATATTTTTGGAAAGTAGGCTTTTCTTTTTGTTGATCATATAAGAATTCTTCTCTCCTTAAAGTTTCTTCCATAGTCTTTTGCTCATCATACCAGATCTTTTCATTGATGGAAGATGGAAGTCCACACATATATCTTTGAATTTTGACAGTCTCATCCTTGATGAAAGGAACATACTTCAAAAATTCTAAAAAACTTTGTTCATACTCATCAATGGTCATGTTGCCTAGCTTGAGTTCAAAGAAATATTTCATCTTTTTGTCATAGTACCTCTTAGTTAAGTACTTCTTTTAAAAATTATTCTTGAACTCTCTCCAAGTAACATTCTTATCTCTGACGTGTTCTACTTGCACAAGCTTCTCCCACCATACATATGCCTTTCCTTTAAGTTGGTAAATGGAAATTCTTCCTTCTACATGAGAAGAATAGTTCTGCAGTTGGAAATATTTCCTCATGCCCAATAGCCAAGTCTTGGTATCTTCATCTTCTTGGTGTTCTCCATCAAAAGTAGGAGGTTTAATCTTGTTCATTTCACCCTTCAGTTCATCCACTCCAGATCTCCTATGTTTTTTGGTAGGATATGGGCTTGAAGTATCATTTGCCTCCTTATTGGAATGTTTTTGGGAGTGATGATGATGCATGCTAACACTTCTTGATATTCTTTTCCTCTCAGGGTTCTTTCGATTCCATGTTTTTCTTGAGTTACTCTCCTTATCCAACTTCCTTTCGATTTTTTCTAGACTTTGCATCAACTTTAAGTTTAATTTTCCTTGTTTATCCCTGGCTTTCATGACCTTTCTATTATTAGCTCGGTGAACCTGGGCATCTTTCCACAATCATTCAATGATTTTCATCATATTCTCTTCATTTTTCATCTCTCCTACATGCCCATTGGAGTTGGATTCTTCCCCTCCTAAATGAACATCCATTCCTTTTACTTCATTCTCTTAACTGGAAGCATTTTGTGCCTCCTCCATTTATCTGTACTATGTGGTAATTCATTGCATTCGTGAAACTTTTTGATCTCTTCAAAACACAACGTGAAGTCAATCGAAATTTGTTAGGCCATCATTCCTTAACAATTCCCACAACATTCTAAACCAGTCTGAATTAAGAAAACATTTGTATTTCATTCTCTGTGATTCTCGTTCAATCAAAAATCCCCACAGATTTCTTCTTTTGGAGCTCTTCTCTGCTAATTTTTTAGGCACTAGCCCCTTTCTCT
Source organism: Picea mariana (assembly GCA_032191745.1). NCBI lineage: Eukaryota > Viridiplantae > Streptophyta > Pinopsida > Pinales > Pinaceae > Picea > Picea mariana. The sequence goes on from JASDQU010880742.1 coordinate 48,181, forward strand.
CAGTCCCCAACCCACGTGACCATGGGTCCTGACCAAGTGCTAGATCAATAAGAGCTTACTTGGGCCTTCAGCCTTCGACTTAGGAATATTTTCAAAGAACAAAACAATGATCACTCAGAGTTCCGAGTTACTGAACTCGCACAGTAGGGAGGATTAATCATCCAAATCTACCCAACATCCAATGGTTGATACTCATTGTCGAAACTTAGGTGTCTGATTTATGGGATTTTGGGACTTTGGAAGATTTCACATCCACACACCCCAAACCCATAATCTTCGAACACTCCCATGTCACCTTAGGTGACGTTATTATGTTACATCACTTAATTTTTTCCCAATTGTGGGGGGAAGCAATGGTGGTTTGGAGTAACCCACCTTTCATCCTACAATTCTCTTAACATTGACATGTAACCCATTAGTGAAACTGTATTTTGGATTGTGGGACCGACTTGGAGAATTAACTTCTGTGCAACTTGGGTCCCCACAATTCCTTATGGTCATTGATCTTGATGTATCATTATCAACACCAGTGTGGGCCCTATGACCTTTAACTCTGTTACCTAACCTAGGGCCCCACTATCCTTGCTCATACAGGCTGCCATATGGAGGAATAATAGCGGTTGATACATGGTTCATGCACTATGTTCCAAATGCCATTTCAATCTTCCATGGGTTAGAAACCTACTAACACGTTCCACACATCCCATGTGTCCATGTCACCTCCAGGTGACGTCATCATGACTCATGAATTTGACTCCTCTAGCTTCAGAGTTTGGGAGTTTCAACTCCTCTGCACTTGCTTTTTCTTGGAGCTCTTTCCCCCAGAGTTCATGATCTAGCGATGCGTGTCCTTCGCAACAGACAATTTTGATCTACTTCGAGACTTCGGAATTTTGTCACACTCCACAGTTCAATTCCTCTGAAGTGACCTTCCTTTGTTTACCTAGACATAAATCTAATGGTCACGACTCCTTCCAACAACATATCTGATGACTGTTGGTGCTCCTCCTCCTGAGCTTCATTTCTCGAACCCCTTTCTCCTTATAGGGTTTCTTAGAAACTTTGTGTCCCTTCACGATACAGCTCACTCTATTTCTATCGATCTTTTTGAGTCAAAGACTCTATCGATGCACTCTTTTCCCTCAGGGACACTCTGAACCTCAAATTTTGTCCCTTTCAACAACAGTTCACTCTAAAATCCTTGTCTCATTAACCACTAACATGGCCCATCCAGGATCAGTTTTGTAACTATTTTATGATACCATATTGTAACATCCCCAGCCATAAACAGGTTGAGAAACTCTACCAACACAACACTTCACTAAACCCTGATAACGCTACCTAAACAACCTAGCCTTCCAACAACCCAGGTAATGCTACCATGCATAATCGTACATATATATATATATAACATGAACTTTAATCAAATTAAAACACTTATTCACAATAAACACATAATTAATGCTACCATACATATGCAATTGAGATTAACAGTAAGTCTACAGGCAATGAGACACATGATAATTTTCCAATAAACCAAACATGCATAAAATACATAATTAAACACATAAATAATACATATCTTTTAGCTGGAGTAAATCCACCAACTGCATGTAGACCTTCCACAAACCTTCCAGCCTTAGACCACACTACTCATCACTCTCAGTAGTAGGTCACCCCCGAGCTGAGACTAAACTCCATCAGGCAAGGGAATCCTAGGATTGGCAAGGACAACAAGGAAGTTGCACAAATAAACAAGAAGGATCTTGTATATGAGGAGCCACTTGTTTCCACAACACACAGACCCTCATTCCCCACACACGTGCTCCACCCCAGGAGGATACAACTTCACTACTACAATTATATCAGCTACTACACCTACCTTACCTTGGGATTTAGCAATAGGCTAGACCAGAAGTCTTAGAGTATTGTGGCTGCTACAGGACTCCCTTCCAAAAAAAATCAATTCCCAACAGACTCTCTCACCTGGGAGAGATGCTCACAAGTATGATAACCAGTCTTCAACTCAGCTATAGTCGTGTACGGTTGACAAAAAAAACAACAACAATAGCAACAACAATAGGGAAAAATGGGTATGTACACCCAAGAAGACAACATCCTAATGCTAAGTCAAAACACAGCTCAAGAAACTACAATTGCATAGGGCTCCACACTAAAAAACATAGGACGACTTTCTCATTTTATGTTTCAGAGGTAAGAGAAGTATGTCGAGGTTAGACAACGTAGAGGAAAGAATGGTTCACGTATAGGATGGGATAATGGTAGGATGACCAATCTTCCCATGAGGGTTCCCTTCACTATGCGTGGGTATGTTGATGCAAATGCAAAGGAAAGAATTATTTAGATAGAGTACAACCATGAAAATGAGACTAAGGATTGCAAAAAAATGACTCGCCAACCCCCCAACATAGTTGACTCTTCAGATTTTAACTGCATGAGCCCAGGTTTACACTTGTCTTCCTGGAGCTGCATGCTCCCCATTTAGCTTACGTCCCTAGCCACCAGGAACTTAGGAGAACAAAAACATATAATGTTCACATTAGTCTTCAGGAAATAATATTAAAATATTATTCCTCTAGAGTTAAGGCCCCCTATCGTATCCCCTAGACCAAAATACTTAGCCCCCCTTCCTTACCCTACCTAATGGATCTTAGTCCCACATAACTCTTTTTAGTGGAGGGTCTACACATAGGAGTGTTTCTATTTTTATTAATGATCTTCATAATTACATATACAAACAAAATATGAAGCTCCTGACCTCGGCATCTGGCTCACCATCCTAGTAACACATAAGTCTATCAGCTTACAACCACTAGGCTCACCAACCTATAAGAAAAAATTACAATTCAGAAGGGGCTCGGTCTTGGGGTATTACACTTAGTAAGGTTCATATGACACTTTTACGACACTTGTGAAACTTAGGGATAGGTACCTATTTAATGTGTAACACTATGCCCCCTAAAGTGTGAGGTCAGAAGAGAAACTAATGGCCAGAAAACTTTACAATTATTTAATGCAAGGGTGTGGATTTGGAGAACCTAGAAGAAGATGAAAACAAGCATCAAACAATATTAATATATGTTCCATTTTTTAGGCAGGCATACCTATGCTTGGAATATGAGATGACTCAAAGCATGGCCTCTAACTAATAAACTATAGGTCGATGAAAAATATTGACTAAGGATATGGCCACCAAAGATACAATGTGGATCCATACCTCCATGACATGAACTGATCGTAGCCACTAGAAATACACAATGGAGATATGAGATGATAAAACATAGACATGGACCAATACAATGTGTATCTATGTGAAAGTCTATATCTCCTTCGCAACCTAGGAAAAGCAGAAAATAGAGTGAATGTTCAACCTAGGGTCTTCATCCCAATCCCGATGTGGTACGGATCTAGCCATGTGAATAGATTTTTTTATGTTGAACATGATAGAAACCACTTTATTATCGTTCATTGAGGTAAATCGTTAACAAGTGCAAGGGAAATCACTAGTGATGTCAATGACTCCCAAGGTACCCTAGTACAATCCAAGGAATGTGAATAAATAAGCTAACATTGAACATTCACTGAATCATCTGATCAGAGTTAAATGATGTAAACCTACTGCCAAAGGCAAGGAGGCATGCCATTGTGGCATGTAGATCCCAAGGTACTAACTAGTTTCTAATTCTATTTCCCGAATGATGTGGTTAATTCGACAGGAAAATACTCGTTGAATGAGGGCTTTGATGTATCCCCCATCATCGACAAAAAAATGACATAGGAAAGTGATATAAGATGGTGAATCAAATGAGTATGGACTGACACATGTATTGAAATGAAAAATACTGCAGATGGATGGTTTGAAGTGAAAATTCCCTTGAGCATAATGAGACACGAAAACTGACTTGAAAACATTGACTCGACGAGTACTAATATTGTAATGTGATGGAAATAAGATAACTCTTCGACTGGATGAAAAAGTATGGAAACACATGGAATTGGTATGACTTAGAGTCAATTATATTACCCAACTGTAAGACGAGACGTAAACAAGGGCCATGTTCAAGGCAGACAAAATATGTTATAAAGGATTCTCAAAAACTTAACCCACTTTCTTCAATTTTCCCCCTACCCAGATAGATGACTACCTCTTTTTAATTTAATGAGCTCGAGGAGGATAACACATGCTCAATATAACTCACCTTCAATAATATCATCTTCCTTTGTTTAACAAATTGGAAGAAGTAAGGGTTCGGTCCCATATGGGCCCTTCAATGTATAGCTTAGTGAGTCCAGAGAAGGAAAACTTTGTGCTTTTTCATGTTTCAAGAGTTTGAAAATAACTTAAAGGTGACTCCAGGGTTATCCTTTTTCATAATTTTAGTCTTGCAAGGCTGAAAAAGAAATAAAATAAAACTCGAAAGATGCCCTTTCAAACCTTTTAACGAGTGTGAAAGGAAGCAAGATCACTCAACAATATTTTCATGTTTAGAGAGTCTAAAAAGATATTAAAGGAAACTCGAGGGTGTTCCTTTCTTGTATAACCTTTACAAGTCTGAAAAAGTGATAAAAATTTTCTCGGTCAAATTGTCATGTATTTAAGATCACGAGAAATAACAAAGACTAAGATCAGTATTGGTTTCATTTTTACACAAGCTTGAAACAAAATTAAACTTGTGCTTGTAAATTCCCAACGTAATTTCCAAATGTAGGGATACCCATGGATGGTTGGTACTTTTCCCCTATCTTGAAACGATAGCTGCTTAACTCCAGAATGTTAATCAAAGGCTTGAGAAATTCTCCCCCAAGCTTCATTTCATTCATCGACTTTGAGGTTGTCACCAATTTTTGTACTAAATGGAGAAAAAGGATAAGGGTGGATGAAAGGATGGTACGAGCTTGCCATGAGGAAAAAAAACTATGCTCAAAACCTATATTTAGTGTTTTAATGATCTTTCCATAAAGAAGAAAAATGTTTCTCAACCTCTCCTTGATCATGGATTTTAAGAGGACAATACTTTGGAAGGAATACATGTCAAGGGACAAAAGTCAGCCATGGATTCTAGGAGATCTTTGCTAGATGGAAGAAAAACACTCTTGAAGGAATACATGTCAACGGCCTCAATAAGTCTAGGGATATATGGCTCTAATATCCCTATAAAAGAGATGACCATGTCAACTACCCAATCTAAGTCAGGAGAAGGGAGATATTCTCTCTCGTGCGGGGTTGAACAGATGGGGAATTCCTTACATAATTGACCCGCAGCGGGGAAAAAATCATTGGCATGTATGGACCATGTAGGGAATTTGGATGGTTGAACATCAGATGAAGGTCAATGAATGAAATATGGTCGAACATTACTAAGTTTCCATTGTGATGGAAACACATCATGCAAAAAAGAGTGGACACTGAATCTCTCATAACATAAACATAGTCTCACCCGAGGAGCATGTAGGGACCCGGATTTCATTTATAATTAGTGAAGTGGAAAACTCATTTAGTGTTGTTGATTTCAAGGTTTATTTAGGAAGTTTTTTCTGTCCTTAATTAGCTCTTTTAACATGCATTAAAACAGAGCAGAAAATTTAAAAATTCACTAAGGATGATGTGTAGCTGATTATTATTCTTTTTAGATACTATAAAAGTAGCTAGAATGAGGGAGTAAAACGCTTTTAAATGTGGTAAAACTACCAGGAGGATGATTTTCTTTTGCTAAGTGTGATATTCCTATGTTTTTTTTTTTGTTGCAGGTTGAGTGAAGGGGAGTTTGGCAACTTGGCCCATAGGCTCCAGTTTTCCAACTGCTGGCTCTGATACCAGATGTAGGGACCCAAATTTCATTTAAGCTACTATAATTTAAAACAGAGCAGAAAATTTAAAAATTACTAAAAATTTTCTTACTCGCGCATATTTATTCCCAGATTTTGGTAAATTAAATAACATTTTTCAAAACAATTTGCATAACAATTTAAATCTACATAATAATTTGCATACAAGTTAAAATTTAGTAAACACTTCACAATTTTGAAAAATACCTGTCACTGATGCTAAGCTTGAATCTTCGCTTGAACCTTCGCTT
>JASDQU010880743.1:4568-18177 GCA_032191745.1 Picea mariana
ATACTCTTACCTTCTACATGGCTTCATATCTACTAGACATTATTTGTGCTAGGAACACTTTTGTTGGGATGAACTTGAATTGGCACCCTTCGGAGCTCGCGGTCCATGTGTACTACAACATCTTGTGGGAAAACATGTACAAGAAATCTTGTGTTGTTATATGTGATCATTTTATTGTGCCCATTTACTTCTTACTATTTAAGAGAGAATGCCCTAGATTATCAGACAAAGCGAAGAAGGTCATAGTCAAAATCGATCACTGGTATTTAGACGAACGAGAAACCTACATCAGGGTTTTCGGCACCACAGGGGCACCACATTTATTACCCCTTTATGTTCCCGACCGAATAGTATTAGGAGAAATATTCTATCAAACCATCATACAAGGATACAATGCAACTTTAGTGAAATACAAGAAGCGGTTTTTCATACTGTATGGATTCCATATCGACTTCTGCATGGTCAAAGACACCGCACATGCTAAACAACTTGGGTTGGTTCAATTGGAATTTGAGTTCCAAACTGGTCGATTTCACAAACACAATCCCAAGGGATTGGTCCTATAGCATGTGTCACAGGTATCATCCTGTTGGCCTTATGCCCACTATCGGTTTGAGGATGACAACTTCACCGAGAATGCTCAAGACTGGGATATGGTGGCAGCTAGAAAGGCTGATCCTAGAGGAACCAGGTTTAGAGCTTTGAGCTATGAAGAGCAGGCCACGCTATTGGAGCAAGAAATTCAAAGAGTTGGCCAAAACCCTAAAGAAGCAGTAGCATATGAATTGGAGGAAGAAATAAATAACCCCCAAGAAGACATTGAGGTCACAGAGACTCATCAGGGATCCCCGGTACAAATTAGAGTTTTCCCTAAAGATCAAACAGCTCAAGAAAGTGGTGCACTTTTATACCAACAGTCTCAGCTACTAATGAAAAAGATGTAGGATAACCCACATCTTTCCATAAGTCCCAGAATTTTAGTTACCGTCCAGAGAGTTCCGAAAGAACCTAGAAATCCTGGTCTCACAGCCGCCAATGGAACCAATGGGTCGGGTAATCCCGAGTCTACGATATCGCCAATTAATCTCTCGGGAGAAGGAACAACTCAACCAGAGACAGATTGAGTGTCTATAGAGACACAAGCGCCCAAACCTTTGATAATGATAATACATATATACAGTGACGACAAGAGCACAGAGCCTTCTCATGCCACCCTGGTGTGCATCCAAGAAGAAGAAGGTCCCAAAAATACCTTTTCCCCAAGTCCCAAAAAGGTCTCTTCTGCTGGGCCTGGGGTTCAGGACCAGGGAATTCCACAAACGGAAGCTGGAGCTTAAGGTAATCTCCACACAGAAAAGTCCGATGAACCGAAAATAGATGTAGTCCCAAGCGATGAGCCTCCACAGAAGCAAATCAGCAATTCCACGATCGATGAGCAAGTAAGTGACAAGTCCATACAAGACACCTCTATCCTACCCAATACTCAAATCCCCGGTGAGAAACAAGTAGAATTTGGATCTACAAGGAAGAATGAAGAAGTTCGAGAGCCCACTTTCGAATAAATTTACACTGTGGGAATCTTGGGAAACAATATCACATGGGGTGATCAACAGATACCAGACCCAGTAGATGAGGTCGTAGACATCTATGTGATCTCCTAGATCAAAAGATAAAGGCTATCGTTCAGAGGACTGCAAAGAAAAGAAGAATCACCCTGGATCAGTCCATCATAGTCGTCACTGAGGAGAAGTTAATCGATACAACAGATGCCCATACATCTGAGCTAATTGGTGTGGGAAAAGCCCTCTCAGAGGTCACCCAGGACAGAGCCAGGAGAGATGAAAAGGATCTTGCCATTTCCCAAAAGGAGATCAAACAGTTGCGCCATCTTTCCTATTACTATAAGGGTGCTACATAGATAGTTGTGTATTTAAAAGATGAGTTCGGTAAAGTTTACGATGAGTTCAAGAAGGAAAGACAGATGTTCATCTCAAATATAGTTGAATTCTAGGAAGACACTCTCATGGCCCTCGCGACATGTAAGGAAATGGAGCGATGTTATGAGAAGGCACAACAGGCAGTGGAGAGGCTCGATTTTATTGAGGTAGTCCAAAAAGGCCAAGAAAAGGAATACCACGACATTTGGCTAGTAAGTAAAAGAAGTCTCAATCGCATGAAGTGATCGACCGAATATTGGGCCAAAATGTCTTGAATCCCACACGAAGAAATCCAAGGACAATGGGTCAGATGTCAAAAACACTAGGATAAAATCAACAATATAATGAAAGACATCGGACTCCTTGAGTATGGTACCCCCGATATGTTTATCGGCCTAAACGAAATAATCAAGCTGTGTGCCGAGCAGGATGTGTCATGGACCAAAGAATGTGCAAAGGTTACCGATGCAAAACCTGGGAAAGTACAACAGTTCGTAGGACATGCAATCAAAGCCAGAGCCATACTTCAGAAGTTGAACTTCATCCTCACAAAATATCAGGCGCATGTGGCAGACATCAGGGGAATCTATACGGCTCCGATGGAACAACACAAGTTTCCATGGGCCAGCACCTGTGAAGAACTCTTTATCAGATGGTCTGATTATGAAAGAGTCCACCCTTTCCAAGAAACAACTCGGGTGGACTGTTGAAAGACTGTTAGATGATGACGCCACGTGGTGATTTTTGATTAGCTTGAATTGTATTTTACCGTTAATTACTGTTAAGACCTTATATTATAAATAGGAACATCGACCGATGGTCGAGGGTCGATGGTTGTTGTAAGAACTCATTTTCTTTTGGTTGTTTATAATTATTTTGAGACTGCTATAAATTAAGAAGTCCTTCTAGACCAGAGACAAACTATTTTCATCAGATGTATGTGATTGAAGTTTTAGAAGAATTACTTCCTTTCCTATTCCATGAATGTTGTAGTAAACGAGTAAGAGCAATTAATTCTATTGTCAATTTATCTGGAGCAATGTTTTAATGTTCCTTGCTTTAAATGATGAAAGTAAATCATTGTGCTTCTATGTGATGAATGTCTTGGTAGATGAATTAATTTGCTTACCATGACATTGATTACAGTTGTATTTCTTTCTCTATGCTAAGTAGTTTACCTCAGCTATGTGATGAATGTCTTGGTAGATGAATTATTTTTCTTACCCTGATCTTGATCATATATGTGTTTTCTTTCTATTAAGTAGCTTTCTCAGACAATAGTTGGATGCTCTTTCGGTTAAAGTATTATTACTAAGCCCTTTGGCATAGGATCATTGTCTGAATGTTCGAGTAGCGGGTTATTCCATGCTCGACCCCTTCCCAATAGTTAAAACTCTTGTCCTATCTTAGTCAAGTTGGTTTATACTGTCTTGCACCTCTTGTACCTAACCCCACCTAAGAGAAATTACTGAAAAAGCTGTCTTAACCGAAGGAAGATCATTCACCAAAAAACACAAAATCTCATCGATAATTTGGTCGGATTGTAAGATCTGGAGAACCATTCCACTCCAAACACTGCAGATTCTAATTAGGCCTCGGTTGTGGTTTTAGTTCCTGTTGTTGAATCAGGGGATTTAAGCCCCATCAACAGAATTGGCGCTAGAAAGAGGGCCTAAGAATGAATGGTTGAATATGTAAGTTATATGATATTTCAAATAGCCTATAGATTTGTAATGGCCCACATGCATGGCTAGGCATCCAGCATACAAACCACCTTTACCAAGTACTCTCGAAGCGGATAACTCACCCCACTCTGAGGAAGAACATCTTCACACTGAAATACCTTACGCCCTCCCTCACAAGGAACTGAATCAGTTCAGAAGGATTACCAGAGCCTACACCCAACAAATCAACGTGTTGCCCTTCACCCCCATCCTACCTCGAAGAAAACAACAAAACAGACTAGTAGTCAGTACTCTCGACGAAGTTTTCGTACACTCTGTCGAAGACTTAATAGACTTCGCGATCACCGAAATCCAAGAACCTCTTGACCTCATACTTGAGACGCCAACTGACAACATCTTTGAACCTAACGATCTTTCAGGAGAGGAAGATCCTAATTCCGACTCTGAAGAAATGGAGGAGAACAACAATCGAGAAGAAGAGAGGGAAGTTCCACTTCAAGACAACCAACCCTGTTTGGTCAGGGACGCAGTGGTCGTCCCTGGATGAGTACACAATCTCCCTTGACACGCGAAAAAGTTGTTCCCCAAGTATGATCTTGAAACCTCAGGATCGCCCAAAGATCGTATCAAGAAGTTCATACTCGTGATTAGGCTTATGAACGTCCAACATGAATATGTGGTATGCAAACTTTTCCCCTACACGTTTGAGAACTCAGCTTCCACTTGGTATTTTAACTTGCTAGTAGGATCCATAAACAACTGGACTAAGTTCCAAAAGGACTTCCTAGACAAATTTGCCGAAGAAACTACCATGAGAGCCCTTATGGCCGAATTATTCATAGTCACCATGACCCCAAAGGAAAGGGTCAAAGATTTCAATCAAATATTCATGACTATCCTAAATAAATTCTAGCCCACAGCAAAACCAGCTCAAGAGTTGCAAATCGAGGTCTATGCCAACGCGCTTCCGACCTCTATTTCCATGTTTGTTAAAAGGGCCGCTAAGAAAAACCTCGCTGATAATTTCGAAGAGGCAAAGATGATAGAGGTTCAGATGAAAGGATGTAAAGAAGGCCAGGTATCTCTAGTGAGAAAATAAAGCCAACCCTCTCCCAGGAGAGGAGTCCTCTTGACTAGATTGTCGGGGAAGCCGGCTGAACCAACTCCCGACAAGGGTAATGGAGATATAGAGGACCTGCAACGCATGGTCAAGAAACTATCAAATGATATTATAGATATGAAAAGAAATGCGGGTGAGGGAAACCTAGGCCAAAGACCCTATAAGCCTTTCTTTAAAAGAAACCATCCTTTCAAAGCAATTGAACCTCCCTCAACCAACCTAAACATTGACTTAAGGAATGTCGTGTCTGATTCTTTTTGTACGTACCACCAAGAGAAACACTCATAAAGGTAATTTCCTTAGTAGGTCCACACCATGAATTTAATGGCCAATTATTTTCTGGGCGAAGTCTCTCTGAACGAACCATCCAGTAGTTCAGCCTTTAACATTGTTGATCAAGAAGAAGCTGACCCACCACAAGACATGGCCATGCTGATATGGGATCCCGACGTGATCAAATCTTTGGATGATCTGTTTAAACCTCAGGCACCACCCACAAAGATATCGATGGCACAGACATGTAGTAAGGGTCAACCCAACCCAAGAGATCGCAATGCCACCCGTGCCTCACAAATTAAATTAATTCTCGATCACCCGAGAATGCCTTTCACTCCCGGTAAAAATCCTATAAGTATCCATACTCATGATTCTCCTAAATTAGATTACAATGTAGTAGAATATTTGAATAATCTGAAAGCTAATGTATCGATTATGGACATATGTAGAATCCTTCAGCAGAAAGACCTTCTGTTGCAAGCTCTAAGTTCGGTGGAAAAATCGACCACCGACGATGGTCAGGAGAAGAATATGCCCCCTACATATTTGGAAAGAAAACCAATGGTAAACACCTACTTGGAAGGTAGGAAGGAGAGGCCTTTTGTACCACCTTTCCTTTTAATGTTCGAAGTCTTCAATAGGAATCTCCACAACTGTCTGGTAGACTTCGGGGCATCTTCCAATGTCATGCCCTTGGCCATTTGTAAATTAGGTGTTGTCCCTCTCAAAAGTGATAAGCATGTCATAAAACTGGATAGGACCCAGGTCAAAGTCATGGGGGAACTCAAAGATGTGATGATCGGGATAGCCACTCATCCTAATTTCATGTAGGTGATGACATCATCGTGCTGGATATCCCTGAGGCCTATGGGATATTATTAAGCCGAGATTGGTCCAAAAAACTAAATGGATACTTCAGCACAGACTGGGCATACCTTTGGCTACCGTTGAAGGGATACAAGAACATGATCAGAATCGATAGGGAAAGATACCTGAAACATATGGTCACTGACCTGGAAACCCCGAATGAACCAACCTCTACTGATTTTCCCATACTAGGGAATTATTCTTGCGACTCTCACTTTGGAAAATTTTCTCCTCTCCTGTCTGATGTTTCGCTTACCCAAAGATCCGAAATGATCTTTCCAGAAGAATTCTCGATGCCAAGGGAAGATTCTCTCTTTTGTCAAGACCTAGTGTTAGGTCTTTCGGAAGAAAATATCGAAGAGTGGAACACTGATTGGAATGGAAATCATCGCTCAAAAATTTGGACCCTTTATTTTGATGGATCCAAGTCACAAGAGGGTTTGGGAGCAGGGTGCATCCTCATCGATCAAAAGGGTAAACAACATTTCTTGTCTTGTAGGCTAGAATTTGAGTGCACCAACAACATTTCCGAGTATGAAGCCCTGTTACAAGGGTTAAAGAAATCCATAGATCTTAATGTCAAGGAATTAAAGGTGTTCGGAGACTCGGAAATCATTATTAGACAAGTGACAAACACTATACACTGCAACTCCCCTCATCTTAAGAACTATCAGCAGGAGGTGCAGAGGCTGATAGAACACTTTGAAGCTTTCAATATCACTGTGATCACCAGAGCGAAGAAAATCCTTGCTGACTCCTTAGCCACCGCTGCCTCAAGACTCTCGCCTTTAGAAGATTACAAAGCTTCCCGATTCACCGTAGAACTTCTCTACAAGCCATTGGTACCTAATAATATCTCTAATTGGAAAGTGTTTGAGGGGGATGAACAGATCATAAGCTTCTTGACTAATCAATACAGCTTCAAAGACCTTGCTATTGACGATGAAGAGTTCCAAGAGAAACTAATGGAAACCAGTCCTCAGGAGGGTCAACGCAAGGATAAACCAAAGGCTCACACAATTCCAAAAGGGATAACAAATATAGAAAATTTGTTTGATCTAAAAGAACGTTTCAAAGGACCTAAAAACGCAAAGACTGGTAGCTCTTGCCCCCTCCACGAAACTGTAAATCTTGGAACCCCAGACAACCCAAAGCATGTAAATCTCGACAAAACAATATCTAAAGAGGAGAGGAAATCCTACCTCAAATTATTCAAACAATACCAGGATGTGTTCGCCTGGTCCTACAAATATTTGAAAATGTATGATACCCGCATCATTCAACATACCATCCTGTTGAAACCCGAAGTCAATGATTTTCAATAGAAGCTATGAAAGTACCACCCATCCTTGGAACCCCTAATGTATCAAGAGTTAAGGAATATTTTATATGTGAAGATAATTCTCCAATTTAGGCATTCCGCATGGGTATCGAACCTTGTTCTAGTACGAAAAAAGTCAGGAGAAATTTGATTATGCGTAGACTTTCGGAATCTCAACAGAGCTTCAGAAAAGGAAAATTATCCTGTCCCGATGATGGAGCAACTTCTATAGACCGTGTCGGGCTCAGAAATTTTCTCCCTTCTAGATGGTTTCTCAGGATACAACCAAGTGTTGGTTTCAGAGGAAGACCGATTAAAAACTACCTTCCCTACCAAATGGGGAACCTTCGCTTATAAACGCATGCCTTTCGGCTTGATTAACGTAGGAGCGGCCTTTCAAAGGGAAATGGACGTGGTGTTTTAGGGGATTATAGGTAAGTGCATGGTAGTGTATTTAGATGACATAATGGTGTATTCGAAGAATAGAGAGGAACACATCCAACACTTTACTTAGATTTTTGAAAGATGCCGAAAATATGGTATATCACTCAATCCTAAGAAAACTATCTTTAGTGTTGAAGAAGGTAAGTTGTTAGGTCATATTATATCTCAAGCGGGAATTCACATAGACCTCAAAAGGATTAAATCCATAGCTCAACTTTCGCTACCCCATAACAAGAAGGCTATGCAGTCTTTTTTCGGGCAAATTAATTTTGTAAGGAAATTCACCCCCGACTTTGCCAAAATCATCAAACTCTTACAAAAAATGATTCCCAAATATTCTGAGTTTAAGTGGGATGATGAATAAAAAGACGCTTTCAAAAATATCAAGGCTGCCATATCCCGAGCCCCAGTATTGCGAAGTCCCGATTTCAATAGAGACTTTAACCTTTATACTTTCGCCTCTGACCAATCGCTAGCTGTGGTTTTAACTCTGAAGGACGACGACAACAACGAAGCCCCGGTGTCATTCATGAGCACCAACCTTCAAGGAGATGAGCTCAATTACCCCTCCACAGACAAGCAGGCCTACACGGTCTATAAAGCAGTAAAGCATTTTAGGTCATACATCCTCAAGAATCACACTAAGGTGATTGTGCCACACCTGGTAGTCTGATCCTGGTTTACCAAACAACAAATGGGAGAAAGAAGAGGGAACTGGATGGCGGTAATCTAGGAATTTGATCTAGATATAAAACCCGCCAAGTTAGTAAAAGGACAAGGTTTGTGCAAACTCACAACTGAAGCTCAAGATTAGGCAAACCAAGATCCAGGGTGGGATAATGAAATAACACTATGGTGTGGTGAAGCAACATACATTTCTCCGGGACCGGACTCCTGGTACAGGGATTTGGCTCATCTATTACATTACAGGACTTGTCCTGAAAACCTCAACCCTAGAGAAAGGAGAGCCCTCCGATTAAAATCTGCACAATATCGCCTCATAAATTCGGTACTCTTCTGGATCAACTATGATGGGGTATTACTGAGATGTCTTGAACGCAAGGATGCCGATAAAGTGCTAAAAGAACTCCACGATGGCCCCACTAGGGGACATTTTGCAGGAAACACCATCGCTCATAAGGTTCTAAGAGCCATCTATTACTGACCCACTTTGTTCAAATATGCTCATGCTTACGCCAGGAATTGCAAGATTTGTCAAATAAGTGCTGGCAAGGAGAAAAGGGCAGCAATCCCACTTCAGCCTGTAACCGTCTCTAGACCGTTTGAACAGTGGGGGCTAGACATCATAGGAGAAATTACGCCCAATTCTTTGAAATTGCACAAGTATATTCTTACTGCCATCGACTATTTCACAAAGTGGGTAGAGGCCATCCCTCTAATCCATGTAAATGAGAAAATAGTCATCCAATTTATAGAACAACAACTAATTACAAGGTTTGGCATTACTTCCGTTATGGTCTTTGATAATGCAGCCTACTTCTCCTCTACCCTATTGACAGAGTTTGCTTTGGAAAAAGGAATCATAATCAAGTACTCTACAAATTATTTCCCTCAGGGAAATGGTGTGGCGGAGTCAACCAGTAAGAATATGGTGAGGATACTAAAGAAGATGGTTGCGGACAACCATAGAAATTGGCATAACCAACTCCATAATGCCCTATGGGCTGACAGGGTCACACCCAAAGAGGCTATAGGGAATTCCCCGTACTTCCTGGTCTACGAACAAGAAGCCATTCTCCCAAATGGGCTTTATCTTCCATCTCTCCAATTGGCCCAATATTATAACGATGATAAATCCTTGACCATGCAACAAAGAATCAACACTCTGCTCATGCTGGAGGAAGAGCGGGAAAAGGCTAAGTCTAAATTTTTAGCCCATCAACAGATAGTGAAAATATGGTTCAATAAGCACAAGGCTAAAGAAAAGAATTTTGAAGTAAGAGACTTAGTTCTAAAGTGGGATAAGGTAAATGAACCCAAAGGGAAGCATTCCAAGTTTCAGAGCCTATAGCTTGGGCCTTTTCAGGTGGCTGAGAAGATTGGGGTAGGTACTTATCATTTGCAAAATCTGAGAGGGGAACCTGACGCCCTCCCGGTAAACGGCCAAGCCCTAAAGAAATACTTCCAATAATAACAACATTATATATATATATATATATATATATATATATATATAATGCGTATATATTTCCAGTTGGCATGATTAAAAGAAGGACTGGAGATATCTGTTTTATGGGACAGAGATTCTGCGTTCGCCCAATGAATCACCATTTATTGAGTGCTCAACACACCCTAAAAAATCTGTGACCACTTCCTTTTGGGTACCACCTTGTCTTCTACCTTTGAATGTTTTCACCATGGTTTGAGACTGATAACCTTCTTATTTGATATGTTTCATATCCAAGTTTCTCTTGAGCATATTAAGAAACATCTTGAGAAACACCACAACTGATAAAGGAACCAATGACCCAGATTTCTCCCGACTTACTTGAGAAGTTAGGCATCGATGAAAGATTAAGGCAGCGAAGATTGTGTGGGAAATCAAAACAGTCGAGTGCCGACATTCTTTGGTGTCAGCCGATAAGAGTATCTCTTTTACGCATATAGTCTCCTAAAAGATTTCGTCGAACGCCCGTCCTTTCGTCTTTGGCAGAGAAGTGTAATCATAAGCGTCGCACAAAAGAGGAGTTCCACTGCCGACCACCGACACCCGAAACATCACTGGTGTCGAGAGTTTTATCAAGAAAATAACAACATTGATAAACAATCTAAAATAGTAGTCGATCCCCGATCTTTATGAAGGTAAGATGTGACATGACGTTTAATCCCTAGTTGTGTCAAGTACCCTACATTCAAAGATTTAGTTAATTCGTAGATCGCGCGTTAGTTACTAGCTTGTGCACGAATCAAAAGAGAACCGTTAAACTCACTAATACAATGCATCTCCATCCGCGCCTCCGTCGTCGACCAGTTAAGTCTCAGTGGTAGAAATATGATAGCGTTATATTTTGAAATCTGCATTTATCACCCATATTAACTAATTTATATGACTGGTAATATCTCCCAGTTATATTCTTTCGAGTCCTTTTTGTGTGATCCCACTCTATGCAACAAGGAATTCAGAACCAACAGGAGAACGAAGCCACCAGTCCAGAGGAAGCATTCGAAGTCTAGTGAGTATTAAACAGTTTTCTTAGCAAGCATTATAGGTATGGGTTCGCTTATGGCTTTGTTGGGCCCAAGATATCATTTTCATGACAGTTATTATACACTTTTTCCCTATGTATATATGAGTTTTTCATCTTTTTGGAGAATTTGATGATAAAATGGTATGATTGGCATAAGGTACATGTAAGTCATGTTTAATGATTAAATCAAGTGTAATTCATCATGTTCTATGATTTCCAAGAGTTAATTCATGTTTTTCTGTTGTTATAGGGAAAAATGCACCATGTTTCTAGTTCCGACACTTGATCTGGCACTTGTTTCGGCACCCATTATTGCACAAAAATGCAAGGCGAGTTGGCAGTTATGGCATTGGCGGCTAGTGATGGACAAATCAGGCACATGGGTTTTCTTCATGATTTCCCCCTCCAGCTACTAAGCTCAAGACAACTTGATTTCAGTTGTCCAAAGAAGGCGATTATTGGCTCACTCAGTTTCGGCAGTGAGGGCACCATTAATGAAATTTACCAATTTTAGAAATGGTTCGAACCTCTTGTGGTCGATCACTTGGTCTATAAATCTTATAAATACCACTTTGGTGGTCATACAATAGCTAAGGAGCAATAGACAAAGTAGAGGATAGAGATAAAAATGTTTTCTTTAGTTTTTTCATTTTTCAATTGCGAGAATTGTATAAGACTGTGTTTTTCAAGTTTTAATGGTGAAATCATTTTGCTGAGCTCATGGTGTGCGTTTGAGAGGTGACCACGACTTGTTGGGGGGCCCACCAATAGTCTAGTAACTGTTCTCTGTGTTATTTATGCATTTCATAGCTTAGATGTCTCTTTATTTCCTGTACATGAATTGTTCCTTCATTTCTTTAATTTGTTGTTGTAGTTTAACTGTTTTAATTCTCTTTTGCAGGTTAGTATGGAGGCTTTTTGCTAATATGCATTGATTTTATAATTAGGAACGAGTTTGCAAACTCATACACTAACCCCACATGCATTTACATGTTAGATTATGCTTTGATTTATGATTGTAGAATCTAGTTTAAAACATAGTTTGAAATAGAATAGAACAAAAATTTGAGTTTATATTTTCTTTAACGAGGTTTCGGTGGATGGATAGTCATTAGTCTTTAGTTTTCAATTCTAGTTTTCTAATCTAGTTGCCATTTAGTTTTATTTATTTAATTCATCATTTAGTTGCTTATTTGCTTTCTTGTCATATGCTGAAATAGTCTTTAAATTTTGTTTATGAGTATTTTTCCTTTTTGCAATTTGAATTATTAAGATAGAGCTAGTTTAGTTTATGTTATGTAATTTATTTCTTAGATTTAGATTGCAATTTTGAGTTGTAGTTAATGACTAAATTTAGTATAGCATAAGTTTGCTTATATTAGTATAGAATGCATTTGAATTTCATAGATTAGAAAACAGTTTCTTGTTTTCATAGAAGAGATAGTTTCCTTTATTGCTTTCAATAGAATAGATTTCCTTTCATGCATTGCATTGAGCATTTAGATTTCCTTTCACACATTAGAAACAGTTTTTCATTAGGCATTTAGTTCACTTGCCTCTTAGTCTATATAGTTTTTCAATGAGAAGTTTTTCTTGCAATAGTTAGTTGCCTTTGCTTATTTGTCTTTTTCTTTCATAGGTTAGTTAGTTGCCTTTGCTTACTTGTCTTTTGCTTTAGTAGGTTAGTTAGGTGTCTTTGCTTACTTGTCTATTTTCTTTAATAGGTTAGATAGGTGCTTTTTCTTACTTGCTTATTTATTTTCTTTCATAGGGTAGTTGCTCATTGGATGTAGGTTGGCAAGTTAAACAAGTTTTCTTTTGTCATTTTCTTATTATTCTTAGTGGTTTGCTTTTGCTTATTGTTGAACTAGTTTGCTTTACATAGGGTTTTACTTTCTTTCTTAGGAACCATCCATCGATCCTTGGCCCAAAAGTACTTAGGTTACCTAGTTTCATTTTTCTTAGTAGAGTTTTCTCATTAGATAGGTTTGCTTGAGTAGATTAGCCTTAGATATCTTCTTTCCTTAGTTAGACTATACTCCTACCAACCTTTTACCTTTGGCATATATTTTGCTACAACTCTAAGTTTACTTACCTCGGGTTGACAATTTAATTGAGGGTAGTTTAGTGTCTTTTTTAGTACATATAAATCACCTAACATTTTGGCGTCGTTACCGGGGAGTTGTCTCAAGGTAAGAAGTAGTTAGGAAATAGATTATCCTTAGACCTTAGCATTAGTTTGGTGGCGGGGGAACTTTAAGACAAGAGGTAAGAACCTGTGCATCTACTATAGCAGGTTCCCCCAAACCCAATGGTAGTTTTCCTTTTGTTTTTTTCTTTCATGAATAGACCTAGAAACCAAATGGTAGCTTTTTCTTTTGTTTTTGATTTCTTTTTATGAATAGGCCTAGAGACCCACAAGGTAGATACATTAAATCTAAATCAGACCTTTCAGACAAGGTTCCTTCCGATCTCATTGGGGGAAGGAACATTCCACTCTTAAGCTCCGCAGAACAGTACCGAAAAACAGGAGCTAGCTCAACCCAAAGAGCTAAAGCAGTCTCTAAAAGAGACGAAAACAAGGAGCACTATAGAACAAAAAATTGAAGCAGTAGTAGTATTGGGACAGGAGGCAAGACCACTCGAGCCTTCCACAGAACCAAAAAATACAACCTTTGCTTTTACACCACCATCAAGAGATCCTAACTTTTTGGACATCATCTTTGTGTGAACCAAGTTTTATCAAATGG
>JASDQU010880743.1:20055-34859 GCA_032191745.1 Picea mariana
TGCAATCTTTGGCCATGTGTCCAAAATTGTTACATTTGTAACATTCCACTTCAGTGCTCAAATATTCAAACATGTTGTAACTTCTTCTCTGTGTTTCACTAGGCCTTCTTGGATAACCCCTTTGTGTATGAATTTCAAAGTTGTTTTTGTTCCTGTTGTTAGCTCTGTAATTCACAGCTATTGGCACATGGGTAGACCTAGGGTTCAATGCTTCAACAATGCACCAACAAAACCCTAACTACCGACCCTTTCAGCAACACCTGTGAAGCTGATAAAGTCTCACCTAAGGTAGAGGCAGGGGGGTTGCAAGACTCAAGTGTCTACAACCTAGATTGGACACAGATCTATGATTATAATACTTAACAAAGCACTTAGCAGTTAACATTGATTATATTTTACCCTTATTCGCATCGTAGGTAAACCTTAATTATAGAACAACACAATATTCAACAATATCTAAGCATATATAACCATTTAGCACATAACATCAACATATCTAGAATTCATTCATGTTATTAAGCACTAATATACTACATTAGATGCATCTAACATACATAAATATTCATCACTAAGCATAAATCACATCAATAGCACAAAACAATCACAACACAGGATATACGTGGTTCACCCCAGTGTGGGGCTACTCCCACCAACTCTTCTTCTTCTTTATTGTCTTATTTCAATCTTCATACATGCATAGAGCTACAGAACCCGCTCTGCATAGGACAAGAAATCTATGCACACCTCACCAGATCCTCCTTCCTTGAGCTAGGCCATGTTGAGTGCTCAACACACCCTAAAAGTTTTGTGACCACTTCCTTTTGGGTACCACCTTATCTTCTACCTTCGATTTTTTTCACCATAGTTTGAGCCTGATAACCTTCTTATCTGATATGTTTCATATCCAAGTTTCTCTTGAGAATATTAAGAACCATCTTGAGAAACACCATAGCTGATCAAGGAACCAACGACCTAGATTTCTCCCAGCTTACTTGAGAAGTTCGACATCGGTGAAATATTAAGGTAGAAAAGATTGTGTGGGAAGTCAAAGTAGTCGAGTGCCAACATTCTTCAGCATCGACTAATAAGAGTATCTCTTTTACGCATATAGTCTCTGAAAAGATTTCGCCAAACGCTGGTCCTTTCGACTTCGACAGAGAAGTGTAATCATAAGCGTCACACAAAAGAGGAGTTCCACCACCGACCGTCGACACCCGAAACATCACCGGTGTCAGGAGTTTTATCAAGGAAATAACAACGTTGATAAAAAATCTAAAATACTAGTCAATCCCCGATCTTTATGAAGGTAAGATGTGATGTGACGTTTAACCCCTAGCTGTGTCAAGTACCCCACATTCAAAGCTTTAGTTAATTCGTAGATCACACATTAGTTACTAGCTCGTGTGCGAATCAAAAGGGAACCGTTAAACTCACTGATACAATACATTTCCATCCACTCCTCTGCCGTCGACCAATTAAGTCTCAGTGGTAGAAATATGATAGCATTATATTTTGAAATCTGCATTTATCACCCGTATTAACAAATTGATATGACTGGTAATATCTCCCGGTTATATTCTTTCGAGTCCTTTTTGTGTGATCCCACTCTATGCAGCAAGGAATTCAGAACCAACAGGAGAATGAAGCCACCAGTCCAGAGGAAGCATTTGAAGTCCAGTGAGCATTAAATAGTTTTCTTAGCAAGAATTACAGGTATGGGTTCTCTTATGGATTTACATTTCATTTGTATATGTCCTCACCTGATGTTGCTCTGTATATGTGTTTAAAGGGTGGTTTTGATTGCAGGGACAATGCCTCCAAAGAAGCCATCCACCAAGAAATCACCACGAGAACCAAAGCTGCGAGAATCAGAAATAGGAGAAGGCTCCTCCCCAGCAATTGAAAGACAATTAGAATTCACTCCTAAGCTGGTGTCCATCATCAAGGCGATCACCAAGGAGCCCTTTGTCCAGGCCCTAGCTTTGGGGGATACAAAGGCAAGCATTGGAGAAAAGATGACTTTTCCTCGCTGGGAATAAGTTTTCAAGAAGATCAAGAAATAAGAGCCCCTCGAATATACTCCACACAGTGAACCTGATACAAGGAAGCTCAATGATGAGGTCCTCCCAAACATTCGCAAGGCTTATCTACACATGGTGGTGAGCCGGTCTCCAATTTTCCCTTGCATCGAGCTCTTAAAGTGGCTCATTGATCACACTAACGCACATAAATGTTCGATTAATGATGAAAATGGTGAATGCGTCGAGGTTTTCCTTCCATTAGAAGTTCTGAAATACTACAAACTCAATGAGTCTAGAGAAAAGTTGAGCACTGATTTCGTGGTGAGTTTCTATGCCTCTCACAACACTAGAAAAATCTTGGCATCCTGGTAGAGGGAAGACAAGAAATTCATAAACCAAATTTTTGGCTGGTACTCGACGGTCAATATCAGAGAACCATATGCCTATCTCATGGCCCTTCTTTGTAGATTACATGGGGAGAAAGACTGCTCCCAGTTTTTGGAAGCTTGGATGCCTATGGCTTTTACAGTCACCGTTTTGGGTACCGGTTTCAATTGGAGTGATATCATCTCCAAATAGTTGAGCACATGCATAAAAAAAGCTTAGGCGCCAAAGAAAGGAGATACTCCTACCTTCTACATGGCTTCATATCTACTGGACATTATTTGTGCTAGGAACACTTTTGTTGGGATGAACTTGAATTGGCACCCTTCGGAGCTCGCGGTCCATGTGTACTACAACATCTTGTGGGAAAACATGTACAAGAAATCTTTTGTTGTTATATGTGATCATTTTATTGTGCCCATTTACTTCTTACTCTTTAAGAGAGAATGCCCTAGATTATCAGACAAAGCGAAGAAGGTCATAGTCAAAATCGGTCACTGGTATTTAGACGAACGAGAAACCTACATCAGGGTTTTCGACACCACAGGGGCACCACATTTATTACCCCTTTATGTTCCCGACCGAATAGTATTAGAAGAAATCTTCTATCAAACCATCATACAAGGATACAATGCAACTTTAGTGAAATACAAGAAGTGGTTTTTCATACTGTATGGATTCCATATCGACTTCTGCATGGTCAAAGACACCACACATGCTAAACAACTTGGGTTGGGTCAATTGGAATTTTGGTTCCAAACTGGTCGATTTCGCAAACACAATCCCAAGGGATTGGTCCTATAGCATGTGTCACAGGTATCATCCTGTTGGTCTTATGCCCACGATCGGTTTGAGGATGAAAACTTCACCGAGAATGCTCAAGACTGGGATATGGTGGCAGCTAGAAAGGCTGATCCTAGAGGAACCAGGTTTAAAGCTTTGAGCTATGAAGAGCAGGCCACGCTATTGGAGCAAGCAATTCAAAGAGTTGGCCAAAACCCTAAAGAAGCAGTAGCATATGAATTGGAGGAAGAAATAAATAACCCCCAAGAAGACATTGAGGTCACAGAGACTCATCAGGGATCCCCAGTACAAATTAGAGTTTTCCCTAAAGATCAAACAACTCAAGAAAGTGGAGCACTTTTATACCAACAGTCTCAGCTACTAATGAAACATATGTAGGATAACCCACATCTTTCCATAAGTTCCATAATTTCAGTTACCATCCAGAGAGTTCCGAAAGAACCTAGCAATCCTGGTCTCACAGTCGCCAATGGAACCAATGGGTTGGGTAATCCCGAGTCTACGATATCGCCAATTAATCTCTCAGGAGAAGGAACATCTCAACCAGAGACAGATTGAGTGTCTATAGAGACACAAGCGCCCAACCCTTTGATAATGCTAATACATATATACAGTGACGACAAGAGCACAGAGCCTTCTCATGCCACCCCGGTGTGCATCCAAGAAGAAGAAGGTCCCAAAAATACCTTTTCCCCAAGTCCCAAAAAGGTCTCTTCAGCTGGGCCCGGGGTTCAGGACCAGGGAATTCCACAAAAGGAAGCTGGAGCTTAAGGTAATCTCCACACAGAAAAGTCCGATGAACCGAAAATAGATGTAGGCCCAAGCGACAAGCCTCCACAGAAGCAAATTGACAATTCCACGATCGATGAGCAAGTAAGTGACAAGTCCATACAAGACACCTATACCCTGCCCAATACTCAAGTCCCCAGTGAGAAACAAGTAGAATTTGGATCTACAAGGAAGAATGAAGAAGTTCGAGAGCCCACTTTCGAAAAAATTTACACTGCGGGAATCTTGGGAAACAATATCACATGGGGTGATCAACAGATACCAGACCCAGTAGATGAGGTCGTAGACATCTATGTGATCTCCTACGATCAAAAGAGAAAGGCTATCGTTCAGAGGACTGCAAAGAAGAGAAGAATCACCCTAGATCAGTCCATCATAGTCGTCACTAAGGAGAAGTTAATCGATACAACAGATGCCCATACATATGAGCTAATTGGTGTGGGAAAATCCCTCTCAGAGGTCACCTAGGACAGAGCCAGGAGAGATGAAAAGGATCTTGCCGCTGCCCAAAAGGAGATCGAACACTTGCACCATCTTTCTTATTACTATAAGGGTGCTACACAGACAGTTGTGTATTTAAAAGACGAGTTCGGTAAAGTTTAAGATGAGTTCAAGAAGGAAAGACAGATGTTCATCTCACATATAGTTGAATTCTAGGAAGACACTCTCATGGCCCTCGCGACATGTAAGGAAATGGAGCGATGTTATGAGAAGGCACAACAGGCAATGGAGAGGCTCAATTTTATTGAGGCAGTCCAAAAAGGCCAAGAAAAGGAAGACCATGACATTCGGCTAGTAATTAAAAGAAGTCTCAATCGCATGAAGTGATCGACCGAATATTGGGCCAAAATGTCTTGAATCCCACACGAAGAAATCCAAGGACAATGGGCCAGATGTCAAAAACACTAGGATAAAATCAACAATATAATGAAAGACATCGGACTCCTTGAGTATGGTACCCCCGATATGTTTATCGGCCTAAACAAAATAATAAAGTTGTGTGCCGAGTAGGATGTGTCATGGACCAAAGAATGTGCAAAGGTTACCGATGCAAAACATGGGAAAGTAAAACAGTTTGTAGGACATGCAATCAAAGCCAGATCCATACTTCAGAAGTTGAACTTCATCCTCACAAAATATCAGGCACATGTGGCGGACATCAGGGGAATCTATGCGGCTCCGATGGAACAACACAAGTTTCCATGGGCCAACACCTGTGAAGAACTCTTTATCAGATGGTCTGATTATGAAAGAGTCCACCCTTTCCAAGAAACAACTCGGGTAGACTATTGAAAGACTGTTAGATGATGACGCCACGTGGTGATTTTTGATTAGCTTGAATTGTATTTTACCATTAATTACTGTTAAGACCTTATATTATAAATAGGAACATCGACCAATGGTTGAGGGTCGATGGTTGTTGTAAGAACTCATTTTCTTTTGGTTGTTTATAATTATTTTGAGACTGCTATGAATTAAGAAGTCCTTCTGGACCAGAGACAAACTATTTTCATCAGATGTATGTGATTGAAGTTGGAGAAGAATTACTTCCTTTCCTATTCCATGAATGTTGCAGTAAATGAGTAAGAGCAATTAATTCTATTGTCAAGTTATCTGGTGCAATGTTTTAATGTTCCTTGCTTTAAATGATGAAAGTAAATCATTGTGCTTCTATGTGATGAATGTCTTGGTAGATGAATTAATTTGCTTACCATGACATTGATTACAGTTGTATTTCTTTCTCTATGCTAAGTAGTTTACCTCAGCTATGTGATGAATGTCTCAGTAGATGAATTATTTTTCTTACCCTGATCTTGATCATATCTATGTTTTCTTTCTATTAAGTAGCTTTCTCAGACAACAGTTGGATGCTCTTTCGGTTAAAGTATTATTACTAAGCCCTTTGGCATAGGATCATTGTCTGAATGTTCGAGTAGCGGGTTATCCCATGCTCGACCCCTTCCCAATAGTTAAAACTCTTGTCCTATATTAGTCAAGTTGGTTTATACTGTCTTGCACCTCTTGTACCTAACCCCACCTAAGAGAAATTACTGAAAAAGTTGTCTTAACCGAAGGAAGATCATTCACCAGAAAACACAAAAGCTCATCGATAATTTGGTCGGATTGTAAGATCTGGAGAACCATTCCACTCCAAACACTGCAGATTCTAATTAGGCCTCGGTTGTGGGTTTGGTTCCTGTTGTTGAATCAGGGGATTTAAGCCCCATCAACAGAATTGGCGCTAGAAGGAGGGCCTAAGAATGAATGGTTGAATATGTAAGTTATATGATATTTAAAATAGCCTATAGATTTGTAATGGCCCACATGCATGGCTAGGCATCCAGCATACAACCCACCTTTACCAAGTACTCTCGAAGTGGATAACTCACCCCACTCCGAGGAAGAACATCTTCACACTGAAATACCTTACGCCCTCCCTCACAAGGAACTGAATCAGTTCAGAAGGATTACCAGAGCCTACACCCGACAAATCAACGTGTTTCCCTTCACCCCCATCCTACCTCAAAGAAAACAACAAAGCAGACTAGTAGTTAGTACTCTCGATGAAGTTTTTGTACACTCTGTCGAAGACTTAATAGACTTCGCGATCACCGAAATCCAAGAACCTCTTGACCTAATACTTGAGACGCCAACTGACAACATCTCTGAACCTAACGATCTTTCAGGAGAGGAAGATCCTAATTCCGACTCCGAAGAAATGGAGGAGAACAACAATCGAGAAGAAGAGAGGGAAGTTCCACTTCAAGACAACCAACCCTGTTTGGTCAGGGACACATTGGTCATCCCTGGATGAGTACACAATCTCCCTTGACACCTGAAAAAGTTGTTCCCCAAGTATGATCTTGAAACCTCAGGATCACCCAAAGATCGTATCAAGAAGTTCATACTCGTGATTAGGATTATGAACGTCCAACATGAAGATGTGGTATGCAAACTTTTCCCCTACATGTTTGAGAACTCAGCTTCCACTTGGTATTTTAACTTTCTAGTAGGATCCATAAACAACTGGACTAAGTTCCAAAAGGACTTCCTAGAAAAATTTTCCGAAGAAACTACCATGAGAGCCCTTATGGCCGAATTATTCATAGTCACCATGACCCCAAAGGAAAGGGTCAAAAATTTCAATCAAATATTCATGACTATCCTAAATAAATTCCATCCCGCAGCAAAACCGGCTCAAGAGTTGCAAATCGAGGTCTATGCCAACGCGCTTCCGACCTCTATTTCCATGTTTGTTAAAAGGGCCGCTAAGAAAAACCTCGCTGAGAATTTCGAAGAGGCCAAGATGATAGAGGTCCAGATGAAAGGATGTAAAGAAGGCCAGGCATCTCTAGCGAGAAAATAAAGCCAACCCTCTCCTAGGAGAGGAGTCCTCTTGACTAGACTGTCAGGGAAGCCGACTGAACCAACTCCCGACAAGGGTAATGGAGATATAGAGGACCTGCAACGCATGGTCAAGAAACTATCAAATGAGATTATAGATATGAAAAGAAATGCGGGTGAGGGAAACCAAGGCCAAAGATCCTATAAGCCTTTCTTTAAAAGAAACCATCCTTTCAAAGCAATTGAACCTCCCCCAACCAACCTAAACATTGACTTAAGGAATGTCATGTCTGATTCTTTTTGTACGTACCACCAAGAGAAACACTCATAAAGGGAATGTCCTTAGTGGGTCCACACCATGAATTTAATGGCCAATTATTTTTTGGGTGAAGTCTCTCTGACTGAACCATCCAGTAGTTCGGCCTTTAACATTGCTAATCAGGAAGAGGCTGACCCACCACAAGACATGGCCATGCTGATATGGGATCCCGACGTGATCACATCTTTGGATGATCTGTTTAAACCTCAGGCACCACCCGCAAAGATATCGGTGGCACAGACATGTAGTAAGGGTCAACCTAGCCCAAGAGATAGCGATGCCACCCGTGCCTCACAAATTAAATTAACTCTCGATCACCCGAGAATGCCTTTCGCTCCCGGTAAAAATCCTATAAGTATCCATACTCATGATTCTCCTAAATTAGATTACAATGTAGTAGAATATTTGAATAATCTAAAAGCTAATGTATCGGTTATGGACATATGTAGAATCCTTCAGCAAAAAGACCTTCTGTTGCAAGCTCTAAGTTCGGTGGAAAAACCGACCACCGACGATAGTCAGGAGAAGAATATGCCCCCTACATATTTGGCAAGAAAACCAATGGTAAACACCTACTTGGAAGGTAGGAAGGAGAGGCCTTTTGTACCACCTTTCCTTTTAATGCTCGAAGTCTTCAATAGGAATCTCCACAACTGTCTGGTAGACTTCGGGGCATCTTCCAATGTCATGCCCTTGGCCATTTGTAAATTAGGTGTTGTCCCTCTCAAAAGTGATAAGCATGTCATAAAACTGGATAGGACCCAGGTCAAAGTCATGGGGGAACTCAAAGATGTGATGATTGGAATAGCCACTCATCCTAATTTCATGCAGGTGATGACATCATTGTGGTGGATATCCCTGAGGCCTATGGGCTATTATTAAGCTGAGATTGGTCCAAAAAACTAAACGGATACTTCAACACAGACTGGGCATACCTTTGGCTACCGTTGAAGGGATACAAGAACATGATCAGAATCGATAGGGAAAGATACTTGAAACATATGGTCACTGACCTGGAAACCCCGAACGAACCAGCCTCTACCGATTTTCCCATACTAGGGAATTATTCTTGCGACTCTCACATTGGAAATTTTCCTCCTCTCCTGTCTGATGTTTCGCTTACCCAAAGATCTGAAATGATCTTTCCAGAAGAATTCTCGATGCCAAGAGAAGATTCTCTCTTTTGTCAAGACCTAGTGTTAGGTCTTTCGAAAGAAAATATCGAAGAGCGGAACACTGATTGGAATGCAAATCATCGCTCAAAAATTTGGACCCTTTATTTTTATGGATCCAAGTCACAAGAGGGTTTGGGAGCAGGGTGCATCCTCATCGATCAAAAGGGTAAACAAGATTTCTTGTCTTGTAGGCTAGAATTTGAGTGCACCAACAACATTGCCGAGTATGAAGCCCTGGTACAAGGGTTAAAGAAAGCCATAGACCTTAATGTCAAGGAATTAAAGGTGTTCGGAGACTCGGAAATCATTATTAGACAATTGAGAAACACTATACACTGCAACTCCCCTCATCTTAAGAACTATCAGCAGGAGGTGCAGAGGCTGATACAACACTTTGAAGCTTTCAATCTCACTGTGATCACCAGAGCGAAGAAAATCCTTGCTGACTCCTTAGCCACCGCTGCCTCAAGACTCTTGCCTTTAGAAGATTACAAAGCTTTCTGATTCACCGTAGAACTTCTCTACAAGCCATTGGTACCTAATAATATCTCTAATTGGAAAGTGTTTGAGGGGGATGAACAGATCATAAGCTTCTTGAATAATCAAGACAACTTCAAAGACCTTGCTATTGATGATGAAGAGTTCCAAGAGAAACTAATGGAAACCAGTCCTCAAGAGGGTCAACGCATGGATAAACCAAAGGCTCACACAATTCCAAAAGGGATAACAAATATAGAAAATTTGTTTGATCTAAAAGAACGTTTCAAAGGACCTAAAAACGCAAAGACTGGTAGCTCTTGCCCCCTCCACGAAACTGTAAATCTTGGAACCCCAGACAACCCAAAGCATGTAAATCTCGACAAAACAATATCTAAAGAGGAGAGGAAAGCCTACCTCAAATTATTCAAACAATACCAGGATGTGTTCGCCTAGTCCTACAAATATTTGAAAATGTATGATACCCGCATCATTCAACATACCATCCTGTTGAAACCCGAAGTCAATGCCTTTCAACAGAAGCTATGAAAGTACCACCCATCCTTGGAACCCCTAATGTATCAAGAGTTAAGGAAGCTTTTATATGCGAAGATAATTCTCCAAGTTAGGCATTCTGCATGGGTAGCGAACCTTGTTCTAGTAAGAAAAAAGTCAGGAGAAATCTGATTATGCGTAGACTTTCGAAATCTCAACATAGCTTCAGAAAAGGAAAATTATCATGTCCTGCTGATGGAGAAACTTGTACAGACTGTGTCGGGCTCGAAAATTTTCTCCCTTCTAGATGGTTTCTCAAGATACAACCAAGTGTTGGTTTCAGAGGAAGACCAATTAAAAACTACCTTCCCTACCAAATGGGGAACCTTAGCTTATAAACGCATGCCTTTTGACTTGATTAATGTAGGACGTGGTGTTTTAGGGGCTTATAGGTAAGCGCATGGTAGTGTATTTAGATGACATAATGGTGTATTCGAAGAATAGAGAGGAACACATCCAACACTTTACTTAGATTTTTGAAAGATGCCGAAAATATGGTATATCACTCAATCCTAAGAAAACTATCTTTAGTGTTGAAGAAGGTAAGTTGTTAGGTCATATTATATCTCAAGTGGGAATTTGCATAGACCCCGAAAGGATTAAATCCATAGCTCAACTTTTGCTACCCCATAAAAAGAAGGCTATGCAGTCTTTTTTTGGGCAAATTAATTTTGTAAGGAAATTCACCCCCGACTTTGCCAAAATCATCAAACCCTTACAAAAAATGATTCCCAAAGATTCTGAGTTTAAGTGGGATGATGAATAAAAAGATGCTTTCAAAAATATCAAGGCTGCCATATCCCGAGCCCCAGTATTGTGAAGTCCCGATTTCAATAGAGACTTTAACATACTTTTGCCTCTGACCAATCGCTAGCTGTGGTTTTAACTCAGAAGGACGATGACAACAACGAAGCCTCGGTGTCATTCATGAGCACCAACCTTCAAGGAGATGAGCTCAATTACCCCACCACAGACAAGCAGGCCTACACGGTCTATAAAGCAGTAAAGCATTTTAGGTCATACATCCTCAAGAATCACACTAAGGTGATTGTGCTGCACCCGGCAGTCTGATCCTTGTTTACCAAACAAGAAATGGGAGAAAGAAGAGGGAACTGGATGGCGGTAGTCCAGAAATTTGATCTAGATATAAAACCCGCCAAGTTAGTAAAAGGACAAGGTTTGTGCAAATTCGCAACTGAAGCTCAAGATTAGGCAAACCAAGATCCAGGGTGGGATAATGAAATAACACTATGGTGTGGTGAAGCAACATACATTTCTACGAGGCTGGACTCCTGGTACAGGGATTTGGCTCATCTATTACATTACAGGACTTGTCCTGAAAACCTCAACCCCAGAGAAAGGAGAGCCCTCCGATTAAAATCTGCACAATATCACCTCATAAATTCGGTACTCTTCTAGATCAACTATGATGGGGTATTAATGAGATGTATTGAACGCAAGGATGCCGATAAAGTGCTAAAATAACTCCACGATGGCCCCACTAGGGGACATTTTGCAGGAAACACCATCGCTCATAAGGTTCTAAGAGCCGGCTATTACTGACCCACTTTGTTCAAAGATGCTCATGCTTACGCCAGGAATTGCAAGATTTGTCAAATAAGTGTTGGCAAGGAGAAAAGGGCAGCAATCCCACTTCAGCCTGTAACCGTCTCTAGACTGTTTGAGTAGTGGGGGCTAGACATCATAGGAGAAATTATGCCCAATTCTTCTTTGAAATTGCACAAGTATATTCTTATTGCCATCGACTATTTCACAAAGTGAGTAGAGGCCATCCCTCTAATCCATGTAAATGAGAAAATAGTCATCCAATTTATAGAACAACAGCTAATTACAAGGTTTGGCATTAGTTCCATTCTGGTCTTTGATAATGCAGCCTACTTCTCCTCTACCATATTGACAGAGTTTGCTTTGGACAAAGGAACCATAATCAAGTACTCTGCAAATTATTTCCCTCAGGGAAATGGTGTGGCGGAGTCAACCAGTAATAATATGGTGAGGATACTAAAGAAGATGGTTGCGGACAACCATAGAAATTGGCATAACCAACTCCATAATGCCCTATGGGCTGACAGGGTCACACCCAAAGAGGCTATAGGGAATTCCACGTACTTCCTGGTCTACGAACAAGAAGCCATTCTCCCAAATGGGCTTTATCTTCCATCTCTCCAATTGGCCCAATATTATAACGATGATAAATCCTTGACCATGCAACAAATAATCAACACTCTGCTCATGCTGGAGGAAGAGAGGGAAAAGGCTAAGTCTAAATTTTTAGCCCATCAACAGATAGTGAAAAGATGGTTCAATAAGCACAAGGCTAAAGAAAAGAATTTTGAAGTAAGAGACTTAGTTCTAAAGTGGGATAAGGTAAATGAACCCAAAGGGAAGCATTCCAAGTTTCAGAGCCTATAGCTTGGGCCTTTTCAGGTGGCTGAGAAGATTGGGGTAGGTACTTATCGTTTGCAAAATCTGAGAGGGGAACCTGACGCCCTCCCGGTAAACGACCAAGCCCTAAAGAAATACTTCCAATAATAACAACATTATATATATATATATAATGCGTATATATTTCCAGTTGGCATGATTAAAAGAAGGACTGGAGATATCTGTTTTATGGGACAAAGATTCTGTGTTCGCCCAATGAATCACCATTTGTTGAGTGCTCAACACACCCTAAAAGTTCTGTGACCACTTCCTTTTGGGTACCACCTTGTCTTCTACCTTTGAATGTTTTCACCATGGTTTGAGGCTGATAACCTTCTTATCTGATATGTTTCATATCCAAGTTTCTCTTGAGCATATTAAGAAACATCTTGAGAAACACCACAACTGATCAAGGAACCAATGACCCAGATTTCTCCCGACTTACTTGGGAAGTTAGGCATCGATGAAAGATTAAGGCAGCAAAGATTGTGTGGGAAATCAAAGCAGTCGAGTGCCGACATTCTTTGGCGTTAGCCGATAAGAGTATCTCTTTTACGCATATAGTCTCCTAAAAGATTTTGTCGAACGCCCATCCTTTCATCTTTGGCAAAGAAGTGTAATCATAAGCGTCGCACAAAAGAGGAGTTCCACCGCCGACCACTGACACCCGAAACATCACTGGTGTCGAGAGTTTTATCAAGAAAATAACAACATTGATAAACAATCTAAAATAGTAGTCGATCCTCGATCTTTATGAAGGTAAGATGTGACATGACGTTTAATCCCTAGTTGTGTCAAGTACCCTGCATTCAAAGATTTAGTTAATTCATAGATCGTGCGTTAGTTACTAGCTTGTGAACGAATCAAAAGAGAACCGTTAAACTCACTGATACAATGCATCTCCATCCGCGCCTCCGTCGTCGACCAGTTAAGTCTCAGTGGTAGAAATACGATAGCGTTATATTTTGAAATCTGCATTTATCACCCATATTAACTAATTGATATGACTGGTAATATCTCCCAGTTATATTCTTTCGAGTTCTTTTTGTGTGATCCCACTCTATGCAACAAGGAATTCAGAACCAACAGGAGAACGAAGCCACCAGTCCAGAGGAAGCATTCGAAGTATAGTGAGTATTAAACAGTTTTCTTAGCAAGCATTATAGGTATGGGTTCGCTTATGGCTTTGTTGGGCCCGAGATATCATTTTCATGACAGTTATTATACACTTTTTCCCTATGTATATATGAGTTTTTCATCTTTTTGAAGGATCTTTTTGGAGAATTTGATGATAAAATGGTATGATTGGCATAAGGTACATGTAAGTCATGTTTAATGATTAAATCAAGTGTAATTCATCATGTTCTATGATTTCCAAGAGTTAATTCATGTTTTTCTGTTGTTATAGGGCAAAATGCACCATGTTTCTAGTTCCGACACTTGATCTGGCACTTGTTCCAGCACCCATTATTGCACAAAAATGCAAGGCGAGTTGGCAGTTATGGCATTGGCGGCTAGTGATGGACAAATCGGGCACATGGGTTTTCTTCATGATTGCCCCCTCCAACTACTAAGCTCAAGACAACTTGATTTCAGTTGTCCAAAGAAGGCGATTATTGGCTCACTCAGTTTTGGCAATGAGGGCACCATTAATGAAATTTACCAATTTTAGAAATGGTTCGAACCTCTTGTGGTCGATCACTTGGTCTATAAATCTTATAAATACCACTGTGGTGGTCATACAATAGCTAAGGAGCAATAGACAAAGTAGAGGATAGAGATAAAAAAAAATTCTTTTGTTTTTGCATTTTTCAATTGCGAGAATTGTATAAGACTGTGTTTTTCAAGTTTTAATGGTGAAATCATTTTGCTGAGCTCATGGTGTGCGTTTGAGAGGTGACCAAAACTTGTTGGGGGGCCCACCAACAGTCTAGTAACTGTTCTCTGTGTTATTTATGCATTTCATAGCTTAGATGTCTCTTTATTTCCTGTACATGAATTGTTCCTTCATTTCTTTAATTTGTTGTTGTAGTTTAACTGTTTTAATTCTCTTTTGCAGGTTAGTATGGAGGCTTTTTGCTAATATGCATTGATTTTATAATTAGGAACGAGTTTGCAAACTCATACACTAACCCCACATGCATTTACATGTTAGATTATGCTTTGATTTATGATTGTAGAATCTAGTTTAAAACATAGTTTGAAATAGAATAGAACAAAAATTTGAGTTTATATTTTTTTTAACGAGGTTTCGGTGGATGGATAGTCATTAGTCTTTATTTTTCAATTCTAGTTTTCTAATCTAGTTGCCATTTAGTTTTATTTATTTAATTCATCATTTAGTTGCCTATTTTCTTTCTTGTCATATGCTGAAATAGTCTTTAAATTTTGTTTATGAGTATTTTTCCTTTTTGCAATTTGAATTATTAAGATAGAGCTAGTTTGGTTTATGTTATGTAATTTATTTCTTAGATTTAGATTGCAATTTCG